>JAHHUM010000728.1:0-103957 GCA_036173005.1 Crenichthys baileyi | reverse complement strand
CCAGATGTGGCCAGCTTGCGGTGGATGACATACATTGAGCTGTAATGCTCCCTTCGAGAAAGACGTAGATCATGATCGAGCCGGGTAGATCCTCGTGATTTGTCGAATGATCCTAAACACGTACAAACTGGGCGGGAGACAGTTACATAAGACCACTATTGCGGTCTCACTGCAACCTAGGCAGAAACGTAAGCGGTTCTGGATTATCCATTTGTAGGCCTCTACCACGGCCTCCACTTCGTAGGCCCACAATACCTGTATACGACTGCCCGTGCGTTTCGTGGCTGACACGTCGCATCTGGGGCGCGGCCGCCTATAAACTGAGGAACTCCTGGCAACACAGTCGCCTCTGCAGAGTTGGCTCGGGCAACAGCGTGGTTCGCTGACCTCGCCGGACCCGTATGCCAGCAGCATGTCGATCGTGTGTTTTGTGTTGTACGCGTAAATAGAGCAAAGCTGTAGAGTGTCTAGTCGCAGCTCTCTCAACTCCAGACCTTCTGGTCCTGGAACGTATATAATGCTTCTGATCACAGGTACGGGATCAAGCACCAAGGCTTTCTGCAGCGAGCAGCACAGCGGCAACCTCGGTTGAGCCATGGAACGAGAGACCTCTCCATTTACAAGAACCGTGATCGCAGGTCTGCTGGAACACTACGAGAAGGGGTGTAAGCTCGCACTACTGCGCATGTCTCAGAAGGCTACGAACCTCTACAGAAGAGTGTCTGCCACGAGCTACACGGATCCCGGGAAGGCCGAGCGAGATAAAGGCAAACAGCAGGAACACGTGATGTCTCTGTTGCCTGGTCACGCTGATTAGAACCAGTATGGACACTGAGAGGTTGGGCGTCAAACACCTCTGTGTAAATGTCAAGTGGCTCCCACTTTTTTGGGCTTACACTGCAGGTTTCCCCCACTTGAAAAGGCAGCTTGCTTCAATAGGATTCAAACTGGATTTCACTCAATGACCCAGAAACAAGTTTTCTTTTCCTCCTTTCCTTTATTTTTAAAGTTCACAGGTGGTCACAATAGGTGAAAAACCTTAAAGAAAACGCAAAAGGGTTAAGCAAAACCCAATAAACCAAATTTAACTATGATCAAAATTAATTAGCCTTTAAATGATTATGAATTATTCTTGAAACTAAGTATAACATATCCAAATTAAACACCCAAAATCAAACAAATATATTTAAAGCACTAAATATCAGTTTCTATATGTATTCAAATACAGTCAGCAGCTCACCGGCTCCTTCCTTTCCTTGAAACAAGCTTTCTCAGTCCTGCAGTGTCCATTTTCCAGCACCTCTCTCACACATTGTCAGCAGCTTATGTGTTAGTGAGTACCTCCAAACAATTCATTTAATCATCTCCACCTGGAGCAAACAGGCTGCTGCCACCAGGGTGGGAGACACACCCAGACCTGCACTCAGCCAGAAAGGGGCAGGGCCTGAAGCTCAGCTCAACAGTAAATGAACATTGTACATATATTGTTCATTTACAAAGGTAATTTAAAGTTGCCCTTTGCCTGATTTCAATTATTCGGTTACACAAATGTGTACAGTAAAACGGGCAGAATCACATTTAAAACCTGTGTGGTTATGTGTACTGAGACAGTGTAAAAGTACAGGCCATTTACACACACACCACTAGGTGGCAGAATATAACTGAGTAAAATCTAACACAAAGATATCAAATCAAATTCTCAAACAAGTCTATATGGCGGTCATTAGTTTCTAATTACATAAACCTGTGTAAATCATCACTCCAGATGCATAGGGGCAGTGTACTGAATCCTTCAAAACAACAGCGACTTCCTGTTAGGTCTTAAGTATGGCATGTCACTACCTGATCTGTCCCGGATGCATGATCCGTACCATCAGCTCATTTGCGCTTGCTCAAACAAAATTACTTCAGGATGGCTATTGAATGTGCTTTAGTCGTTCAAACAGTACTGGATTACTGTTTTCTACTGGTGTAGGGGTTAAGCCCGAGACCATATGCAGAGGCTATAGTCCTCGATGCAGCTGTCCCGGGTTTGAGTCCCAGACCCAGCGACCTTTACCGAATGTCTCCCCCTCTCTTTGCCTTCTTTCCTGTTTACCTACTGTCGAAAAAAATTAAAAATAAAGGCCTCTAGTGTTGCAAAAAATATATAAAAAAAATAACAGTACTGGAAATAAGTATTATCATCCTTAATTATAATGGTGTGCTATTTTGTATCCTGTAATAGTTTTAATATTATATATGTAATACACATTTTGATATTAACATGTAGGCCTACAAAGCGAACATATTCATATTAAATTATTACTTGCTATTAAAAGGACCTACTTTCCTAGACAATGCAATAAATCACTTAATAACAATTGTCATAATTTTGATCGAAAATATATTTTATTAGAAAATTGTTTATTAGACTTATTGATTGATTTACACTGTCAATGTGCCCTCTCAACGGGTGAGACGTCTGTTTTATTCTCTTCCTGAAATAAGAATCCACATCTTTTGAAATGGTTCCCTTTTGCAGATAAAAAAGCAAGTGACAAAAGACTGCAAACAGATCCATTCTGTGATCAGCACTGTTGCTGTGTACAGTACAGAGAGCATCAAATGTTCAAACGAATGAAACTTTTCGCTGTGTGACGTAATCATTGAGCATTGTTGGGACCCAGCCATGGATTTCAACATTAAAACTCCAGTACAAACTCTTCTGGAATTTTCAAAATAAATTGCATTTAACTGACTTCCAGCAACTGAGGAAAGGGGGGTAGCAGCAGACTTTCCATGATGCCACTGTCTGAATAAGAGCACCCCCTCTCCCACAAGCCGACCTCTTCCACACGGCCTTCCAGAAGGACTGGATAGGGGGGACAAGCTCGCTAATGTATTTTGCTGGCAAAAAGACAAAAACTCTTCAAACTGGATCCTAGAGTGTCATACGATCACCGATCATATGCAAAAGTTAAGTATGACTGAATAACTGTTTGTGTACCCAGTATTCATTCATAAAAACGTGAATTAAGGTACACGCCTGGCTTCACTGCAGAGACGCTGTCTCTACAAGCCGAGTGAATCGGTTTTCCTTGCCTGAGAGGAGGACAAACAGTGGCCCGCATCACCGTGGTTACGGTACTGAACAGCTGGTTGACGGACAGAACGAGCCGCCTTGCAAGCCACAGCACCCGAAGCTAACCGCTTGTTGACTGTGGACGTTTTTTCAAACTTCGCCCCTTGGACAACATTTCCTCACCATGGTCAGAGGTTAGGTTTGGGCAGAATAACATTTAGGATGAAATGATCTAAACGTTTTTCATTTTGTGAAGTTTGTTTGTGTGAAACTCCGCTATCTTAGTGCTAGCAGACTACCTGCAGCACACGTGCTCAGGTTGTGTCTTTGTTTGTGTGTTTTAAAGTTAGGACAAACTTTATTTAAAGGGTGATTTGAAGCAGAAGGTTGATCATAACGTGCCGTCCGCGCTTATGCATTTTAACCCTTTTATTGACCCTGGTATTTTAAAGGTATGTGTTTGATTCTGATGCTAAGCTAAGCTATCAGCCTCCTTTGTTAGCTTAACTGCTAACAGCTTAAGAACACGTGCTTGCTACTAAAGAGTATTTAACAGGAAGGTTGTTAGTTTTCAAGCTAGTGAATAATAGTCCCTAAACATCATTTTACTAAATTTGAAAACTAAGTAAACACCATTAAGCCTCAGCTCACAGCTAAGTTTTCAGAGCCTCAGCTCACAGCTAAGTTTTCAGAGCCTCCGCACATAGCTAAGTTTCCAGAGTCTAGTGGGGGGTTCAAGGATAAACCGCCTCACATCCACGTTCCAGAGTCTAGTGAGGGGTTCAAAGATGAACCGCCTCACATCCTGGTTCCAGTTTTTCCAGAGGGGTTCAAGGTTGAACCGCCTCTGGATCAAGTTTCAGAGTTTCCTGAGGGGTCCGAGGACCCACCGTCTCAGACCCAAGATCCAGAGTTCAGAGAGGGGTTCGAGAATGAACCGCCTCCCGTTCAAGCTCCAGAGTTCAGAGAGGCATTCGGGGACGGACCGCCTCTGATCTTGGCTCCAGGACCCAGTGACTGTGCTCCTAGCCTGACTGACTGTGGCCCGAAGGACTGTGCTCACGAGCTGACCGACTGTGCTCCTGGCCTGACTGACAGTGGCCAGACGGACAGTGCTCCTGAGCCAACTGACTTTTTGCCAGGCACGACTGACTTTTTGCCAGGCGCGACTGACCGTGTTCCAGGCACGACTGACCATGTTCCAGGCACGATTGACCGTACTACAGGCACCACTGACTACGTTCCAGGCACCACTGACCCACAGTCTGACTATGAGGCGCTTGACTATGAGGTGTCTAGCTCACGACCTGGCTCACAGCCTGAATTTGTGGCACCAGACTGTCGGACTAACTATGCGCCCGACTATGTGACTGACTATGTGCCTGAGTATACGCCTGGCTGTGTGCCTGACTATGTGCCCGACGACTCTATGCCTGGGTCCAAGCCGGAGGCCAGGTCCAAGTCTTCTGGTTTTCAGCCTGGGTCCAAACCGGACGCCAGGTCCAAGTCTTTTGGGTTTCAGCCTGGGTCCAAACCGGACGCCAGGTCCAAGTCTTTTGGGTTTCAGCCTGGGTCCACACCGGACGCCAGGTCCAAGTCTTCTGGGTTTCAACCTGGGTCTAAGCCGGACGCTAGGCTCTTGTCTCCAAGGATCTTGCTGTGTGGGTCAACCTGGCTACTTCGCGGACCTCCTGGACACCAGCTTCTTCGCCACCGACCTCTTAGACACCAGCTTCTTCGCCGCCGAACTCCTAGACACCAGCTTCTTCGCAGCAGACCTCCTAGACACCAGCTTATACACCGCGGACCTTCTTCGCTGCAGGCCAGCAGGACATCAGCTTCGTCGCCGCTGGCTCCTAAGCTGCAGGCCTCTTGACTGTTTGCTGCTTCGCCGCGGGTTGCTTCACTTAGGACCTCCAGAACTTCAGCTTCTTCGCCACTAGCTTCGTTGCCGCAGGCCTCCAGATCATCAGCTTCGTCGCCACTGGTTTTGTTGCTGCAGGTCTCCAGATCATCAGCTGCGTCCCCGTAGGCCTCCAGATCGTCAGCTTCATCTCCGCTGGCTCCTACGCTACAGGCCTCCTGACTGCCGCCTCCTTCGCTGCTGGTCACCGGATTGTCGGCTCCTTCCCCATTGGCTCTTTCGTTGCCGACCTCCGGATCATCTCTCTCTTCATTGCTGGCCTTCTGGATTTTGGTTTTACTTTAGACTATGGACTCTAGTTTTTCCCCTTTATTTTTTGTTTTGGTCTTTGTTAATGGTTTTGTGTTTTGTTTACTTTAGCTTAATGTTTCTCGTTTTTGGTTTGTATTTATGTTGTTTATTGTTTTTGTTTCTGGTTTCCCTTTTCTAGTGTGTTCCCTTATCGCCCTTAGTTCCCTGGGTGTTGCTTTATTTCAGAATGGTTTCCTTATTATTATTATTATTCTCTGGTTCCTTAGCTTTGTTCTCGTTTTATATTCTTGTTTTAGTATTGTTTCCTTTGCATTCTTATTTTATCAGTTTTTGTTCTGTTACTCCTCTCGTCATCAGTTTTCCTCTTTTAGTTATTTAATACTTGACTTTAGTTCCCTTTACTTTCTTGTCTCTCTTGACTTTGTTTATCTTTATTCTCTAGTCCCTCCTTTATAGTTAGCTTGAGTTATTGTTTACGTTTATTTCCAGTCCTCGTTTCCTCTGCTCCATTCTCAGTTTGTTCCTTTAGTGTCGGTTTGGGTTTGTTTACTTTTCTAGTCAGGGTTTGTTTATGGTTTCTATTTTTGTTTAGTCCTTAGGTTGTTGTTGTTGTTCTCTGTTCCCTCCAGTTTCTCTGTTTCCTTTAGTTCTTGATTATTCTTGACTTCTTATGCTTTTGGTTATTTTATCTTAGTCTATGGTTTTGCTTAGGTCTATGTTTCTCTTTATTGTTAATTAGTTCCACCTGTCCCTTCAGCCTCCCTGTCCCCTTGTCACACCTGTTCTTAGTTCCTTTGATTACCTGCCGTTGTTTTTCCTCAGTATTTCAGTTGGTCTTGTTCTTAGTTTCCTCGCTGGTTCCTTTCGTTACACTCCCCGTTCCTTACCTTTGACTATGAATCTATGTGTAACCATGTTCCTGCAGAATCTACCTATGTAAGTTTTGGATTTTCGAATTTTGGATTTTACCTGCAGTGTTCTTGCTTCGTTTTTGGAAACTTCGTTAAAATAAAGAACTGAAGATTTTTTACAACATGCTGCTGCCAAGCTCTTGTCTGCACCTTGGTCCGCCTCAAAACCCGAATGTGACACAGACCTTTTCAACTCATTGGAATAGACATTTTTAGTTTAGTTAGGTTTTAGTTTGAACCTCCATAATGTTTTTGAACATACACCTTTTAGTTTTAGATTCATTGACACATAATTAAAGTACACTACTGGTCAAAAGTTTTAGATACACTTTCTCACTTAATGGGTCTCCTTATTTTCAAGACAATTTACATTATAGATTTTCACCAAAGGCCAGAAAACTATTATACTGTTATTTTACAATTTTTCATTTGCTACATAATTCCATATGGGTTCGTTCACTGTTTTGATGCCTTCGTTGAGAATCTATGTACAATATGAATAGTCATTAACATAAAGAAAACCATTACATGAGACAGTGGTTCTAAAACATTTGATCGGTACTGTATATGTACATAATTTTTTATCATGACGCATATATCTCTTGATGATGCTTTTCATTGCTAGTTAAATGTAACAGTGTAACTCATAGAGAGATATTCTGTCTATCTCAAATTAGGGCATATCATAGGATTCTGTAGCCTATGACCTTTCCTAATAGCTAAGTTGCTCCCTGATTGGATAAACGTTTGCCGAGATACGTCCGTGCATACACACATAGACATTAATACGTAGTCGCCTCTTGACTGGGTTGGCCTGCTGCTGAGACGTAACCGTGTGTCCGCCATATTGCTGGAGTGAAGGCTGCGATGTGAACTAATACAAATAAAGGGACTTTATTTCATAAAGCACATTTTAACAGAGATTTATGTTAATGCCTCACCTTATTTATTCACACACACACTTATGTTCGTAGGTATGACAGAGAATTAGGGCCAGGCTAGGAGAATTTTTTATTTTTTTTTAAATTACAAGAATAAAGTCAGAATTTTTATGAGAACTCTTACAAAAAAGCCCAGCTTGCCATGATTTGGTTTGGACACCTAAACGGTTTGAACAATTCCATGCTGCACACGTAAGAGGCATTTGGGCTCTCCAACTTGACTCCACAAAAATGGTGGCAACGTCGGAACGCCATTCAGCATTTAATAGGGCGTCTACGTATTAATGTACGCTCTTACGCGTCACGCACCAGTAGGAGTTACAGTATACATTTGAAAGTTTTTTTTGTCCACTTTTACAAATGGAATAATGGATTCACGGAAGCAAAACATGTTTTATTCTGCGGATGAGGCGTTGGCAATGCTAACAGAAGATCAAACTCCTGATATTTACCCTTCGGGATTCTTCATCATCTGACCTTCAATGTCATTACAAATTGTTTATAACAGGTCACTACTGTATGAGAAACATGTACCATCTAACAACCACCCAGTCAAGACAACATTCTGATTACCTACTTTTCTAAGCAATAAGTAGATTACTGATCTTGGATACTAAAGTCAACTTCTTCTTTTTGTAAAAGCAAAGCAAAAAGAGAGCAGGGTAGTCAAATTTGCTCATTTGTTTGAACATGTAATTTTGTTTATATGTGAACTGAGATTTAAATTTTATTCAAAAGCAGTGATGATGCTGATGATGATACAGACGAATCTGATGAGAAGGCCGGACCTTCAAATCCACAGCCAGGTCCCTCTGGAGTACAGCAGAGATCACAGATGGCAGAGGTGTCTTCAAGGCTGCTGGATAGGGAACAAATTTTATTTAGTTTGCAACTGATTCTGAAGAGACTTCCACAGAAACGTCTAACACTTGCACGCCCCTCTATTATGCCAACACAATCCCAAAGCAGTGCAGAAGGTGCTTTGAGGCAGGGAACAAGTGTGTAAAAATGTCAGAATAATGCAGGAAGTGTCCGGTTCCTCTTTGTCTGACCCCCAAAAAGAACTGTTTTTTAGTGTGGCATGATTCAAAGTGAATTGTTTTTCATTTTCCATATTCACCCATTTTAATTACAGTTTGTTTGTATATGTAGTTTGGAATTAGAGTATGAAAATAAAGAGTGTTGAAAAAATACAATCAAGCGTAAGAGGTTTTGTATGTAAACGTGTTATTTATATGCATTTTAGGGCATTTAAACCTCATTTACTGAGGCCCAAAATAGTTTACTCTTAAATTTTCACATCCACATCTCCAGGACCATTCTGTTAGTTGATACCAAGATTAGCAGTTTAGGCGCCAAAAAGTTGAGAACTGCCTTATAAAGTATGCATTTTTTGGAAAATAGACCCTCGGGCTTAAGAGGTTAACTGATTTAGTGTTAAATACTGATAAGTCAAGTCAACTTTATTATCCCCAAGGGGCAAGTTATAGTGCAGACAGCAGTGAAAACATTAAAAAAACACACACATACATTAAAAAAAAGTCCTTACAAAGTGAGCCTGGAATTGATTAGGCTAATAGCATTTTGTATCTGTATCCTGTTGAGAGGAAGAATTCTGCCCACAGAGGATGGCTAGGATCAGCCAAAAATTATCATAGTTTTCATTAAGAACCTAGAATTATTCATTTTAATTAATTCAATTTAATAGTTTTTATTTATATAGCACCAATTCACAAGAAGTAATTTCAAGGCACTTTACAAAGTCGATTCAATCGAATCATACAGATGATACAACTTAATGCTCACCCTCTACCGATAATCCACATTGCCCTGTCTTTCAGTGTTTAACCCTTTCTCTCTCCTAGACATGGCTACTGACTGAGCTTTTACTGTAACTAACTCTATGTGCTCTCTTTCAGACTCTAACCTTGAAAACTGGCTCAGAGTTTATCTGTTCTTTCTTTCTTGGTGAAACGACTAAAGGAGCTACATCCATTAACATTTACTTTTCCTTCCCATAGAAAGTACTCCTGGATCAGTGCTTCTTTGTTCTCTTTGTGTCTCTGCTCTGTTCTCTCTAACCCCCAGTCGGTCGTGGCAGATGGCCGCTCACACGGAGCCTGGTTCTGCTGGAGGTTTCTTCCTGTTAAAAGGGAGTTTTTCCTCTCCACTGTCACTACATGCTTGCTCTGTATGAGGGATTGCTGCAAAGTCAACGCCAGTGACTGTCCACTGTCTCTACATGCTCATCAGGGAGGAGTGAATGCTGCAAGTCACTGACTGGATGCAATCTGCTGGGTTTCCTTAGATAGAAAAACTTTTTATCCAATTTGAATAAATAACTGAATCTGACTGCACTGTTCAATGGTTAGGATTAATTGGAATGTACAGTATGTTCCTGACTTTTGTAAAGTGCCTTGAGACAACATGTGTTGTGAATTGGCGCTATATAAATAAACTGAATTGAATTGAATAGATGCCCGTTCCAGAGCAACGCCATGACAAATTATGAAGGTCACTTAAATCATTAAGAGAAATGCCAGCAATTTTACTCCAAACCTCGACAATACTTTGCAGGCGATTCTTGTTTGTTGATGGAAAGTGACCTGTACTACCTGCGTCTCAAAACTCATGTTTTCATCAATGAGTACTCCCAGGTATTTATACTGTGGCACCAGCTCCTCTATTTGGTCATTGATCACAACTGGAGAGATCAGTGTGGGGATTTTCCCAGTCTATGCTAATTTCTTTTGTTTTATTGACATTAATATTTAAAAATGATTCTTCACACCAGTTTAAATAGTCATTGACAATCAAACCATGTTTAGAGATTTCTCTGCTAAGAAGTGACACAATGACAGAATCATCAGCAAATTTAACAATGTAGTATCTGCTCTGATGGCTCTGGCAAGTTAAAAAGTGTCCCTAGTGCATCCTCTATACCTCTTGTTTGGCCTTTAAGCAAACTGAAGGAGGGGGGCAATTTGTTCTGCACCATGTCCAACAACATCTCCTTTAACAATTTCTCAAACACCTTCATAACAAGAAATGTCAAAGCCACTGGTCTGAAATCATTTAGTGATTTTGAAACTTTTTGGGGATTTTGGGATCGCTACAATTATTGGGTCTGTCCACAAACTAGGGACCTTCTGCAATTTTAAGGACATCTGGAAAATAAAGCAGAACATATCTGCAAGTTGAAAAGCACAGCTTTTAAAAATTACGCCCTACAATACCATCAGGTCCAGAACCTTTCTTTTCTTTGACCCCACAAAAGAGCTTTAAGACTCTGTCTCTGTCAATGCTAAAATTGTTTTGTATAGAATTGAGAAGAGAATCTCTAAAACCAGACACCTCCTCACTAAAATCATGAATATTAAAACAGTTATAAAAAAACATTCAGTTCATTAGAGAGCTCCAGGTTAGTTTGGTCATTTAAGGAGATTGCACATTTTTTGTTCTGCATCCCTATCATGTTTTAAACTTCCTTCCATGCAGGTCGTGAGCAACCAGTTCCCAAAAAAATCTCTACTTTATCTTTATATGCCCGCTTGGCCAATTTAATTTCCTTCTTCACACGTCTGTTGCGGTTCCCTTTGTTTATCCACATTTCTATGATTAAAACTGACTTCCTATGTATAATGACCTTATTTGGTCATCCATGGCTTAGTATTTGGATAAATAATATATTTTTTAGGAATAAGTGTTTCCTCACAAAAGGAACAAAAGGAAAAACTGTTTCCATCAGTTCATCTAAATCCACACAGGGATTCCCAAAACCATCTCAATCCATGGAAAAAAAAACTGTCTTGAAGTTGCCTAATAGACTCCTCTGACCAGATAGGAATCTATTTTCGTTCTGGCTTTCCTCTCTTCAGGACCGATTTATAAGTCAGAACGAGGTAATCAACACTGTGGTCTGACCCAGAGGTGCTCTGTGGGGGTGATGAGTTCGACAAGTAACATGTTGCCAAGACATGCCAAGAGACTTAGCTGGCTTACATTAATTAAAATCCCTGTAGCCATTGCAACGCCTTGGCCAGGGTTTGGGTTGCCATATCAGCACTAGCTTTGGGGCTAATGTAAACAAGGGAAACAAATATTTGGGGAAATTCCTTGGGGAGATAAAATGGGTGAAGAGACACTGAAAGTTCGATATTTGGTGTATAAAGTTGTTCTCTAACAACCACCTTGTTACATATGCTTTTATATAAATTAAGGCAGGTGCTTAGATTTTACACTGCTACAGAAGACATGTAGTCCTCATCTAGTCATTTTTCATAAATTGTAAACCATTTTATTTAGAGTGAGTTCTCCTCAATCATTCTACTCGGAGTTTACATCCCTCCATCCTGTACTTCAGAGGGAGAAAGAAAGCTTACTGACTGACCTGATAACAGGCGTGGTGAAAAAACATCCAGACTCCAGGTGATTTTAACAGTGCACATTTTTTTAATGAACTACCTAGATACAGACAGCATGTTAATTGCCCGACCAGAGACAAAAACACACTAGGCCACCGTAACACAGCTTTAAATATGTAACAGTAATACATACAGTGATGTCCGTCATGCTGGCTTAAGACTCTATGACCACTGCCTGCTTCATCTCAGACCTCTAAGCTGTAGTTCGGACTGTTAAAACATTACCTGACGAGTCAAAGCTGATCCTACATAACTACAGTGAGAAAATAAAAAACAGCTTCCCAGCTAATGACAGTGCTTCAGCGGCCAAGAGCCTGGAGTCTATCATCAACTACAGCAGCCCTACCCCCCACATTGTGACGACACCCTGTCTGGCTGAGGATCTGAGGCCATTCACACCTCACTCCCCACCAAGAACTCTGCTAAGGGCTCCTCTCCCCCTTGCCTGCAATAAAGATCAAAGAGGAAGACGTTCATAGAGTCTTTTAACGCAGTGGTCCCCATCCCCCGGGCCGCGGACCAGTACCGTCCGTGGATCACTTGGTACCGGGCCGCCCCCCCCCCCGCAAACGGGGAAGCTCCACGGTTTTTTCTCCCTATGTTTATTGCTCAAACTTCCCTTAGATAAACATAGACATGTGTGGTATCCTCTGACACATCAGAATCATGGCTAAAAGCCGATATAAACCATTTCTACGAACACCAAGCACAGTTAAAACTACAAGCAGTTGAATCAGAAAGTGTTAACACCCTACAAAATGGAATCACCGGAATTCTCGGCCTTCGCTTCCTGATTGGTGGGATTGACGTGAAAGACTTGGAAATAACTTTATTCTACTGGCTCTAAGGATGAAAAGGAGGGGTCATTTGTGGAATTCGGCCGATCCAAACTCTAGTTATGGGCATGCGTAACGGCGCGTATTTCAAAAATCCACATCGAGTTCAAACAGGGCAGAACCACACCCCGGGCCGCAGTAAAATTGCCAAGCGTTGACCGGTCCGCAGTGATATAAAGGTTGGGGACCACTGTTTTAATGGTCTTTCAATAGGGTGTCTGAATGGGAAGAAAGCTCCAGGTCCTGATGGCATCTCCCCTCTCTGCCTGAAAACCTTTGCTGGTCAACTTACCCCCATCTTCACTCATATCTTCAACAAGTCTCTGGAGATGTGTGAGGTTCCCTCCTGCTATAAACACTCCACCATCATCTCGGTCCCCAAGAAATACACCATCAGAGGATTAAATGACTACAGGCCTGTTGCTCTGTCTGTGGTCATGAAATCCTTAGTGTCTGGTGCTGAAACATCTACAGGACATCACAGCCCCCCTGCTGGAACCCCTTGCAGTTTGCTTACTAGGTAAACAGGTCAGCAGAGGATGCAGTCAAGTTGGGTCTACATTTTATCCTGCACCAACTTGAGGGTTGTACGCCAGGATCCTTGTACGCCAGGATCCTTGTACGCCAGGATCCTTGTACGCCAGGATCCTGTTTGTAGGCTTTAGCTCAGCCTTCAACACCATTAACCCAGACATCCTCCAACAGAACCTCATCCTACTCACAGTGCCAGCCTCCACCTGTCAGTGGATCACCAGCTTCCTAACTGACTGACTGGCAGCAACAGTTGAGGCTAGGGAGCATCTTTGCTCAAGATCCTTAGAAACCGGTGCCCCACAGGGGGTGTGTTCTCTCCCCACTTCACTTCTCTCTGTACACAAATGGCTGGACCTCAGCGGACCTGTCTGTGAAACTCCTGAAGTTTGCAGATGACACCAGTTATTGGCCTGATCCAGGACAGTGATAAGTCTGCATACAGACAGGAGGTGGACAGGCTGGTCTACTGGTGCGGTCAAAACCATTTAAAGCTAAACCAGGTAAGACACAACGGAAATGACGATGAAGTTCCATAGATCACCCGCCCCCCCCCCTGCCCACACACCATCCTGGATAACACTGTGTCGACTCTGGATCACTTCTGATTCCTAGAAACCACTCTTTTTTTAGGTCCTGAAAAAGAGTGGTGTGTAGAGAGCCCTGGCCTCAGATAATGGGCTTGTGTCTGCACTTATGTTAGGTCTCAGTGCGGCATTTGATACAGTCGATCACAATATACTCTTAGATAGGCTGGAGGGGAGGGAACAGCCCTACGCTGGTTTAAATCTTATTTGTCTGAGAGATTCCAGTTTGTTCATGTAAATATAAATATTCAAACTCCATTATTGGTTAATTATAAAGTACTACAGGGTTCAGTGCTTGGGCTAATTCTCTTTACTATATACAGTATATGCTTCCAATAGGTAAAATTATCAGGCAGCAAGCGATAAATTTACCCCAAAATCCTGAAGAGCCCAACCAACTAGACTACAAGCATGTCTTGAAGACATAAGAACTTGAATGACTTTAAATTTTCTGCATCTAAATTCAGAAAATACAGAATTTGTCCTCTTTGGATCGTAGTCTTTAAAAAAGAAATTGCTTAGTCAATCATTTCATGTGCATGGTTTGGAAATGGCCTCTGGTGATAATGAAAAAAACGGTGTCATTTCGGACCAGGATATATCATTTAAATACCAAACAGATTTCTAGGATTGCCTTTTTTCCACTTCTAGAATATTTTCTAAATTAGAAATATCCTGTCCAGGAGTGACGCTGAAAAACTAGTCCATGCTTTCGTTACTTCAAGGCTGGACTATTGTAATTCTTTACTATCAGGATGTCCACAAAATGCAGTTAAAAGCCTTCAGCTGATTCAAAATGCTGCAGCAAGAGTTCTGATCAAAATTAAAGAGAGATGTGAGAGATGTCACAACGTGTTATGAACTGACGCTACAAAAGAATTTAACTGAACGACCAGCCAGTCTGACTACATATCTGGAACAATCTGGATAGATTGGAACTGAATCTGGAGTGGATTGTATTTATTAATAGTTAAGCTGAGTTTTAGTCTGTTTGTTTTGCAAAGGACCTTCAAATGAAACAAATTATTTGTATCTCCCACCTCTCAAAACAGACACACAATCACTCGTAAGCAGAGTACCAAAAACAACAATGTTTGATAAAAACTTTGGTTTAACTTTTCAAGCAAATTTATATTTTGGTTGAGATTAGACTCTTTACACTGACAACTTAGAAATTAGAAGACCACCACTATCAGAAAACTAAAGCAAGCTTGACAAAACCAGAAAGTAAAAACTTGTAGGGAAGCGCACAGTCTGATGATTTTATTGTCTCAGTCTAAAACATACATGATGTTAACTCTGTAAAACAGCTGGAAACAGCAAGTACACTTTGTTTTTGTGGATTGGGTGGACAAAACAAGACAACCAAAATCCTTTTAACCAAAGAGCAATATGTTTGTCTTTGAATGCCACAATCCTGCATCAGAGTCACTTTACTTCATGTCTTTTTAGTCTCTCATACAATAGGATTAGAAAATAAACACAGAAACAGCACAAAGAAAACAACCTGCACATTTGAAAAGTGTCCCATATGTACACCTAAACAAGCTGCAATCTTCTAACGTGTAAGGTAGGTGCTTCTGTTGCCATGGAAGTAGTGAGCCTCAAGTAGGGTGAAGTTCTCTTACTGGAACTCCTCAGTGGGACTGGCAGGTTTGGGCCCAGGAAGCAGTGGCACAGGGGATGTGGCCTCGATCAAAGCGGGGTTTAAGATGATTGGGAGAGGCATGGGTGGGACACCCACCTGCAGTGGAGAAGCTAATGGCTGCAGGATAAGGGGGGGCTGACTTGGAGGTGATGGAGAGCGAGTGGGAGGTGTGCTTGTTGATGCAGACGTTGGAGATTTTGAGGCAGGAGCTGTAGATGAGCGATCTGGTCCTACAAGAAAAAACAGATATTTTGGAGTCTAAATGCTTTTGTTTTTTGACAGTAGTTGTCTTAAAGCTTTTGTACACTAGGGACCCTTTGTAAAGGAATGTGTTTACCATTGGCACTAGCTGCCTGAGGCTCTTGAGTTGATTCCTGACTGCTGGACGCTGGAGTCTCTGCTGGGGTTACTGGCATCAGGACCGAGGATGGGGGCTGGACAAGGGTTGGGGACACCTGAGGGGATGAAGGTCGTTCAGCTGTGGATATTGACTGCACTGGCTCACCTTGAGGACTGGGAGCTTGATCTAAAACAACATAGATAAGTGATAAACAACAGCTCATCCCAGCATTATGTCATTTATTTAACCAGGAATGTCCTGATAATGATAAAGTTCCCAGAACTAAGTACCTGGTATAACTGTCTGTTTGAAGAGCTCTTCCCTCAGGTTGGGAAGAAAGCACACAATACGTTCCCATGTTATTTCCCACAGGTCTGAGTATCCAGTCCTAGAGTCAGAGCTGCGGAAAATCCCCGCAGTGTCCATCACCAGCAACATGTTCTTTAGAGACTCTGGAATTGCCTCCAGCTACACAAAGACAAAAACCGTGCAAAAAAGCAATGGTACAGTAGTACTTTACTATTTAGTACTAGATCATCACAAATATAGTTCTTTTCAGGTGAGACTAAATGGTAAATGGCCTGCACTTGTAAAGCACTTTATCAAGTTCCCAGAGACCCCAAAGCACTTTACATTACAAATACTGTTTCACCCATTCATACACACATTCACACACTGACAGTGGACGTTGTAGCCACAGCTGACCTGGGGCAGACAGACAGAAGTGAGGCTGCCATACACAGGCACCACCAAGCCGTCTGACCACCATCAGCAGGCAAGGAGAGTGAAGTGTCTTGCCCAAGGACACAACTACTGAGAGAGACAGAGCGGTAGTTCGAACCGGCACCCACCGGTTACAGGACGAACCCCTACCCCTGTCTAATTGACTAATTAAATGTAAAAAAGAAAAACTGTGTTTTTCTGTTGTTACTATCCTCACCAGTAAGTCACTGGATCCTGCATGCATATACTTGTCCATGAAATCCAGAATGGTAAGCCAGAGGGCAGCAAAGGTGGGCAGGGAGAGTAGAGGAGAGAGGTGCTGCAGGAACACCTTAAAAAACACAAACACAATAGAACTTAAAATACAAAGGAAACAGGATCTCAAATTTTACATCACTTTGATATCTTACATCATTCCTGTATTTAAAGGAATGATGTTCCTTTAAGTACAGAAAAACTTTTATGGTCTTCTATTTTTGTCTTAGATTTTTTGTCATCACATTAGAAAACAGTAGTAACCCGCTAAAATCCGTGTCAGGTGTCCTTTGTAAAATATAGAACCAAATAGAACCAAGCCATAATGTCACACGGGATTAAACTCAGAAGTATGTCAAGAGCTTAAGAAAATAATCACTGTAGCCTTAAATGTACGAAAATTATAAAAAAGAGCCATTTAATTTTAGATCTATAAAATGTGGCATAAATTGAAATCTTTATTTTAACTTCTAACTTGCAGCTGATCTTAATGTTAACATGCCTAAAGAGTTTTTCTATATTTTCTCCTTTCTCCTTTCCAAATTATTTTTACCACAATTAAGCTTTATACCCGACATAGTCACTCTACAACAACCATCAGAATTGATTTACTGTACTTTTATTATTTAAATGTTAATGTTTTTAACACTGGCAGTAATGACACCCTCTTATGGCAATTAGACCTCATTAAATTTACCTTGCTTTGGTTTGTAAGTTTGCCAAAACAATGTTAGACTCCAAAAAAATCTCTGCTCCCCATCCTGATTTCACCAGTGAAGACATGTTTATCCACAAGCAGTTATTCAACCACTAGTTGTCTAGATGATGTCCAGAAAACAATGTGGGCTACACTGATACATTTTTTTTTTTTTTTGGGAAACCCTAGTCTGGGACGGCATCCATCCCCCGCTTTGGAGAGAAAACGTCTTCTTTTTAGTAATCTGACTAAATGTATTAGTCCTCCAAAAAAGTGACAACCCATAGTCCAGACTAGAAAGCAGTGTTATAGTTTAACATACTTCTCTGCAGCTTCCGTGCTGTTACTAGGGCTGAAACAAATAATCGGATTAATCGATTATTGAAATAATCTACCAACTAGTTTAGTAATCAAATAGTCATTAACTGGAGTATACAGACTCTAAAGCATGCTCTTTGCTGAAAGAACAATCCACTCAGAGCAGTAATTAGGCAAAAACTGTATAAAAAAATACGTACATTTTAAATTTAAAATGAATAACCTTCTTTGTCTGCATGCTCTATCCAGAACTCTGTACTCTGTTCTGTAAAATAGTCTCCTATTAAGCACCATCTGCTATCTGATTATTAATCGGAAAAATAGTTGACAGATTAATTGATTAGCAAAATAATCATTCGTTGCAGTCCTAACTGTGACCCAACCATTACCCCATTCAGACATGGTTTTGCTCATGGCTAAAACTAATTGATTAAAAACCAACCTAAAAAACGAGGGCAATCAAAAAAATAAATACAAAACGAAATGCCACAGGATACCGCATGCTAGGCACGCTAATGCTACAAGCTAACAACATGACACAGATGTTTCAGAGAAACTTAAAAAGGTTAGTAAAGGTTACTACTTCACTGTATCTACAACAGTGAAGTAGTAAACCTCCCGGACAGAATTAACTAAAGCTATCTGTTTAAATATTAGCTTCACGGACACAGATGGTGTTGATGGTGTTCTGTTAGTCTGAGCTCCTGCATTGCAGTTCAGCACCACGTAACGCTCCGTTCTACTGTAGTACGAATTTAAACATGAAAATGTTAATAAACTGATGGCTCAGTCTGCTATTAAATAGTAAAGCAACGAAAACAAACCAGTGCCCCCCACTCTATTACTCTGTTTAGTTGTAAAGACATTGGAGGCTAATGTGGCAAAAAGTAACAGGCCAGGGTGGACCCAGACTGAAGCTGGGCCAGATTCTGGATTAAACTGTGAAAAATCTGTTTTGTAAGCACCGATCTGGTACATGTTTGTTTTGAAACACAATGTTTTTGTCAGTATAGAATGATCCTTTATTTGTCCATTAGGAAAATGTATTTGTATCAACATCAAATTGACAGGCAAATGGAAGCACTACAGACTACAGATAAGCAATTAAAATAAAATAAAATAATTACAAAACTGGATCAAAAGGTACATCCTTCCATAAATATTTATACTGTTGTCTATTGTTTTGCAAAACAGATAACAGTTTTACTTTATATATTTTTCTTAATGAGGGCTGAATCTGATAGAGATTCAGAGTCTGGGTTTCTGACCTCAACCCAAAAGAACACCTTCGGAATGACTTAGAGTGGAGACTAAGAGCTATGTCTTCTCGTCCAACATCAATGTATAAATGTGCTTCTGGAGGAATGGTCAAAAGTTTCCATGAACACACTCCTAAACCTTGTGAACAGCATTCACAAGAGAGTTGAAGCTGTTATAGCTGGAAAAGGTGGACCAACATCATATTAAACCCTATGGATTTAGAATGGGATGTTACTTAAGTTTTATATGTGAGTTGAGACAGGTGAGTAAATACTTCTGACAATATAGTGCAAGTTAAACACTACTGATGAATTTTTGTTCTAATGACTAATGGCTTATAACGATTCCACCAACATAATACGCTAAGTTTTGACTTTGAGGCACTAGGGTAGGACTAAATAAATGTATATTTCTTCCTACTCCATTTCAAGCAAACATGAAAATACAGTACTGCAAATAGTGTGAAATCTCTTTTTTTACATTTAATTTTTAATTTTCACTTCTTTCATTTTCCAGTCAGGCTGGAATTAAAGTAATAAACAAAGAATCACATACACCATCCAGGAAATAGGCAAACTTGATGGTTAAAACATGGTGGTTACTAAAAATCTCACTTTTTACTTTTGTTCAGTCCATGGGGGCGTAATGGTGCAACAATAACAGTGATCAAAGTGAGAAAATGCTATGCATACATTATTTATAATCTTTGACATTTAGCAGAAATGCATTGGTTTTGTTGAATTTTCTCATGCTTCTGGTATTTTCTATGAAATCTGGCAAAAACAATCGATAAACCATGTTACATCTTTGTTTATACTGCACAGGCAGCATAAATATCCCAATTAAACAAGAAAGAATAACAAAATGTATGATATTTCCCACATTTAAGGAACGGGAAAACAGAGTGAAACAGCATTAAAATGCTACGTAACTAATAATGCAAACAGTTATTTTTGGTTATATATCAAATAACCATTGGGTAGGTTTAGTCTAGGTTCTAGGTTCAGTCCTATGTCTTCTGGTATGTAAATGCAACTTCTGCAATGGATTGATTTATATATTTGTTGTCAGTTGTAAGTCAGTATGTGTTTTAAAGAAAAGGATGTTATATTTATCTTCACCTTTTTTAAGCTTGCTAGTCCATTAGAAACATACAAACTGGGTTATAAACAGTCAGATAGGAGTGCTTGCACTGGGTTAAAAAGAATGAGAAGATCACTTTTTTTACAGATTTTCTGCCTTGTCCTAGTTTTACATTTCTGATTCAATTCATATCTCTGGATTGGACTCATCTGTCTTGACTCTTAAAATGAACAGAGTTAATTAATTTTTACCTAAACTGTGACAGCATACTGAGCAGGTCTTCTTTAAACATGATGAAATCAGAAAAAGGAGAACCAAAGAAGAGTCGGGTCTAGAAATCCAGAAATAGGGGGAAATAATCCAACAACATTCTTGAGTCTCTTGATTAGGATGTGTTTCTCTAGAATACTCTTTTAATTTCCAATGTAGCTGAGACTGCAGACTTGTTGCAGAAAGTGCAACAACTTTCTGTCTTTTTTAGCACTACTTGCATGCCTCATTATATTCTATCAAAGACTGACAAATGTGTTAAACAAAGACAGAAAGTCAGGTGAAGCAGACCGGTCAAGTTCTCTGGATTCAAGTAAAATGATTAAATAAGTATTTTCATGATGATTAATTTTTTAAGACTGACTTCAAATTTGAAATGAACTCATGACCTGTCATTAACCGGTAAGATGTGCTGTGAAGGCTGGTAATAGAGAGTGCTGCAGAATGTGTGGCTTCAAACCTTTGACAGAAGTGTGCAGGCTCTCATTCTGGTCTCCTCCATACCACCCACATCTGCTGGACTAATGTTGTCCAGTAGTTTAGTTAGCAGTGGAAAAAGCACCTGCAAACACACACATCGATTCAGCTCTTAAACATTAGTCTCAACTGTGTAAGAAAAGGTTGCATGGTTTATACCATCTCACCCTATGATGCAACATTGCTGCCTGTTATGAGAAATTCTTGATTTTCACCTTGTTGAAGCAGGACTCCCACTCAGCTGCATCAAGTGTCTGCAGATCATGGACAAGCAGTGCTCTTTGGAGATAAGTGAGGGCCTGCATGCGGACCTGACGCCTGGCATCGCAGCATAGCCAAGCAATGCCTGGAAAGCGCAACCAATGACAGATATAAGGGTTGAGTCTGTTATCATCCAAAAAGGTCAAAATATATAATTAAGATGATCATTCTTTCTTAAATCACAAATAGCCATTTTTAATGCTGGTTACAATAAGCTGTTCAATGAATTTCTTTGACATTGTTATACACCAAAGTTTCATCTCTGAAATGAAAGAAAACCAACATATTTTGGTCTTGTTAGTTTGAACTGAGTCAAATATTGGGAGTGACCCTAAATCTGGAGACACTCTTCACGATTTCTGTTACCCAATTTTACCCCGGTTTTTCAGTCGGGTAAACTCGGCATTTGTGTGCAGTAGTTGGGGACGGTCAGCAGGGCATGTCGGCCCAAAAATCTGTAAGTTTAAGAGAGGGTGAAGACAGAGTCTGCAAGTGCGTGAGGGGAACCGAGATGATCAAAGTCCAGTCAAACAATGTTCAAATTATTTGAATTCATCTGCCAGACGTTTGCTTTAAACTGTATTTGGAACTATACATTACTACAGTTGTACATATAAAAAATAATCTAAAGATGAGCATTTCTGATTAAAATATTTTACAATTCCATAGTTTTGTCATTACTATGTTCCGCACATTAATTGTTGTCGTTAGCATATGTAGAGAAGCTTTTCAACTACCTTGAGTCTAGAACTTTCTAATAAACAACTCTATTGCAGTTCATGAGGGTTTTTAAACCGCTCCTGTGAATCAATATCATTATCAACGATGTCTGTTTAAAAAAATAGCAAAATTAAATAAAACTTATTTTTGTCCAACGTAGGATAATGTAATGGTGGCCCACCTTGCAGCAGGGGGCACCAGCAGCTGGTCCACAAAGTTCGAGAGTCAGCTTCTATCTTTTTGCCAGAAGCCTCTAGGTGATGCTGTTCCTCTGCCCAGGAGCTGTAGATGCTTGCTGCCCTGGTGTGAAGGGTGTGCATCAGGTCCAAAAGCTGGTTGGACACAGACAGTAGAACTACCAATCACAATACATCACATATGCTTCCAGGCATCATGAACTAATCATAATGACCACTTTCACCCTCTTCGCGACATTCTCACACTACTCTCCAATTTTGCATTATTTGCTGTTATTTCAGCTTTTAACTTTGTTCTCATTCTTTTCTCTTCCTTGAAGCTACACCTGGCCTGACTCTGTGTCTACCTGTGACACCTTTCTGGAGAGGGGAATCCTCCAAGCTTCTGCTGGCAACAACTTACTGCTCACCCTCTACCGATAATCCACATTGCCCTGTCTTTCAGTGTTTAACCCTTTCTCTCTCCTAGACATAGCTACTGACTGAGCTTTTACTGTAACTAACTCTATGTGCTCTCTTCAGACTCTTAACATTGAAAAAATGGCTCACGAGTTTATCTGTTCCTTCTTTCTAGGTGAAAACGACTAAAGGAGCTACATCCATTAACATTACTTTTTTTTCCATAGAAGTACCCGGATCTGCTTTGTTCTCTTTTTGGGCTTGCCTGTTCTCTCAACCCCAGTCCCCGGGGTGGCGATGGCCGCTCCACGGACCTGGTTCGTGGAGGTTTTTTCCCGTTTGGGAAAAAAGGGGGTTTTTTTCTCCCCCTGTCGCTAATGATGTTTTAGTATGAGGGGAATTTCTGCAAAGTCAACGCAGTGGATGTCCACTGTCTCTACAGGTCATCCGGGGGGAAAGCTGCAAGCACTGACTGGGGAACTGCGGGTTTCCTTTGTAGAAAATTTTTAATAAATTGAATAAAAAAACTAACTCTGACTGTGTGTTCAATGGTTTGGATTAATTGGGAAAGTATGTACCTGACTTTTGTGAAGTGCTTTGAGGGCAAATTGTTGTGAATTGGCGTTTAAAAAAAAAACTGAATTGAATTGAACTTTAAAGTATATGCAAATCTGTTAAAACTGGATAGGGAGCACTTCTTTTTGCCTAGATAAATCCAGGTTTTTGGGCCTTCAAGATGCTGAATAGACAGTGACTATTTTAAAAAACCCGCACTGATTTAAACAACTATGAAGTGATGATATACATCATTTTCTTTGAGGGCATGTGTTTGAGACAAGACCTTTGCACATATAAAACAACAAACCTTGGTTTTAAATTCACTTCTCGTTGAGGAGCTGACAGGGGTAAGGAAGAGGCCTACAGCAGTGGGGACCAGGCCCCCCCCCCTGTATTAAGCAGGTCAGGAAACAAAGCTCCCCCCCCCCCCAGGACGATGGAGATCAAAGCTGCAAAGAGAAAGCTACAGTGAGAGACTAAAGAAAAGCTTCTCACATGGAGATGCTTCTGCTGTTTTGAAGGTTTGAAAAAACCTGACTGGCCTACAGGAGACCTCCCCAAACCCCTGAGCAGAATCTCGCCTGGCCAAATCAGTTGAATGCGCTTCTACTGCAGGTATTGAAAGCAGCAGTTCACACCTAACCCAAATCCTCACATCCCATTCAGACAACACAATCCTGCATATACCCAACTGACCCCCTACCTTCAGACCCCCAGCCTGCATAAAGGATCTCAGAGGAAGATGTAAATAGATCTTTCAGTGCCTAAAACAAGGAAGCCTCAGGGACTGATTAATTTGTCTCCCCATCATAGCCGAGAGCCTGCGCAACCAAACTGGCTCCCATCTTCACTGAGATTCAAATGCTCCACCATCATCCTAGTACCCAAGAAACCCACCATCACAGGATTAAATGACTGCAGGCCTGTCGCCCTGACTTCTGTGGTCATGGAATCCTTTGAGCGACTGATGTTGAAGCACCTGAAGAACAACACAGGCCCCCTGCTGGACCCCCCCACAGTTTGTCTACCAGGCAAACAGGTCAGCAGATGATGCGGTCAACTTGGGACTACACTTCATTCTGCAACACCTCGACCACCCAGGGATGTACGCCAGGATCCTGTTATGGATGTATGATTCTGTGGCCTTTTCTAATCATCTCTTTGCTGCCCTAATTAAATATCTCTGCCCTTGTTGCTTATCTGCTACGGCTTACACAACATAACTGCTGATATCACATAAGATCAGAATCAGAATCAGCTTTATTGCCAAGTTTGTACATACAAACAAGGAATTTGACTCCGGTACACTTTGCTCTTTGGTTTTTGTTTTTGCACTACAGAATATACATATTTACAATGTACAATATACACATATATAAATAAAAATAAAAGGTGCATATTCAACATCTGTATGCTGTTGTTGTTTTTTATTGAATGTTCAAAACAGAGAACAGCCTGGGGGAAGAAACTGTCTCTGTGGCGGCTGGTTTTAGTAACAGCGCTCTGTAGCGTCGGCCTGAGGCAGAACTCTAAACAGTTTATGTGCAGGGTGTGTGGGGTCTGCAGAGATTTACACGGTCTTCTCCTGACCCCTAGACCTGTATAAGTCCTGGATGGAGAGGAAGGTCAGCCCTGATGATTTCTCTCTGCAGTCCTGATTATTCGTTGCAGTCTGGACCTGTCCTGTTTTGTGGATGAACCAAAACACACTGAGATGGATGAAGACAGGACAGACTGAATGATGGCAGTGTAGAAGATGACCAGCAGCTCCCTGTGGAAGGTTGTACTTCTTGAGTTGCCTCAGGAAGTACAGTCTCTGCTGGGCCTTCTTTTCCGAACAGTGTCTATGATGTGAAGACCATCTCAGGTCCTCAGAGATGGTGGTTCCAAGAACCTGAAAGTGATCCACAGCCGACACGGTGTTGTTGAGGATGGTGAGGGGGGTATGGAGGTGGTGTTTTCGAAAGTCCACCACCATCTCCACAGTCTTGAGTGGGTTTAGCTCCAGGCAGTTCTGACTACACCAGTGTATCAGGCGATCCACTTCCTGTCTGTATGCAGACTTACCCCCCGCACCCTCCGCATCCTCATTCCACACCGTCCTGGATCAGTCCAATGACAGATGGTGGTGTCATCTGCAAACTTCAGGAGTTTCACGGACGAGTCCGCTGAGGTGCAGTCATTTGTGTACAGGGAGAAGAGGAGTGGCGGATAGAACACATCCCTGGGGGGGCACCAGTCCTTATTGATCTGGTTCGGAGAAGATGCTCCCCAGTCTCACCTGCTGCTGTCGGTCCGTCAGGAAGCTGTTGATCCACTGACAGGTGGAGGCTGGGACGTTGAGCTGGTTGAGCTTCTGGTGGAGGATGTCTGGTATGATGGTGTTGAAGCCGAGCTGAAGTCTACAAACAGGATCCATCGGCGTAGGTCCCTGGGCGGTTCGAGGTGTTGCAGGAGGAAGTGTAGACCCAAGTTAACAGCATCATCTGCCGACCTGTTTGCCCTCGGTAAGCAAACTGCAGGGGTCCAGCAGGGGGTCTGTGATGTCATTCAGGTGCTTTCAACACCAGCCGCTCAAAGGATTTCATGACCACAGACGTCAGGGCTACAGGCCTGTAGTCATTTATAATCCTAGGATGGTGGGGTTCTTGGGCACTGGGATGATGGTGATTGTTTGAAGCAGGAGCGGGACCTCACACTTCTCAGTGACTTGTTGAAGATCCGGGGTGAAGATTGGAGCGAGTTGATTTGCACAGGCTTTCAGGCATCATGATGGGGGACACGTTATCAGGTCCTCCAGCTTTCTTTGTTTTCATGCGCTGAAAGAGCCTGTTTTACATTCATCCTCAGTGATCTTTAGTGCAGGCAAGAGGATCTGAAGGTAGGGGTTGGTTTTTTTTTGGTTGCTTGCTGGTCGAACCTGTTCCTGAATGGATTGTGGAGGAGTTTGGTTCGAGGTGGAATGGCTTCTTGTCATGTCTGCAGTAGAAGCCATTTTCAGACGGTTGGCCAGGCGAGGGAACTTTGTTCAGGAAGGGTGGTGGGGTACTCTGTAGGCAGTCAGTTTCTTCAGACCACGTCCATACAGCCGAAAGTGTCACCAGTAGAAAGGCTGTTTTTCAGCTTCTCACTGTAGCTTCTCTTGGCTGCTTTGATCTCCTTTGTAAGTCTGTTCCTGGCCTGACTAGTACCGCGCCCAATCTCCACTGCTGTGAGCTTCTTCCTTGACCCTGCGCAGATTCCTGAGGTGTGGAGTAAAAACCATGGCTTGTTGTTCCCAAAGGTGCAGAAGGTCTTGGTCTGCACACACGTGTTCTCACAGAAACTGATGTATGATGTCACCACATCATTTAGTTCGTTTAAATCCATGATGAGGTTTCAAAAACAGTCCAGCTTGTGCATTTCCAAGGCAGGCCTGTAGCATCTGCTTCGATTCTCAGTCACCACTTTTTAAACAGTGTGAACCAGGGTTTGGAAGCTCTTAGTTTATGTCTGTAGTGGGATGGGTGGATAGGCCCGATTCCGAAAGTCCCAGAGCAGCCCTAGGTAACAGCATGGTATGAGTCCTTAAAAGCTGTGTAACAGTCGGTCCAGTGTGTTTTTGTCTCTGGTGGGACACTTAAATGCTGTCTGTATTTTGGGAGCTAATGAGAGGAGATCTGCGCTGTTAAAATCTCCAGTATTATGATGAAAGAGCAGGGTCGTTTTTTTTCTCACGTCTGTAATAGCTCAGCAAAGATGTTTTTCCGCGCAGAAGTGCAGCCATGCGGAGGAAAAATATGAGCGATTATTATGACGAGGAAAACGCTCTCGGTTGAGTAAAACGGTTTACAGATTATGGAAACTGACTCCAGATTCTGGACTCATGTTTTCCCAGCCATTTTCTGTCTCTGCACCAAGCGTTTATATAAAGCTAGATTCCGCCGCCTCGCTTCTTCCCTGATAGCTCCGCGCTGGATCCGCTCTGACAGCTGGAGTTCGGCAAACAGCAGTGTGGGTCGGATGTGTTCACTAAGCCCATGTCTCGGTGAAGCAAGAGAAACAGCTGAATCTGCGGAGGTCCGAGTTTTTTACCGGTGAGAAGAAGTAGCTCGTCCATCTTGTTGCTTAGAGAGCCGACAATTTGCCAGATGTATTGAAGGCAGTGGTGTGTGAAGTCCTCTTTTGCGGAGCTCTACCAGGGCGCCAGCTTCGCTTTCCCCTTTGACGCCTACGGTTGCAGGTATCCCGTAGAGTGCCGCCACTCCGCTTGCCAGAAGCCCAGTGAACCTCGGTGGCATGAAGATGGTGAAAAAAAATCCACAAGAGAGGGGACTCTCTGATGTTGAGGAAGTTCCTCTCTACTTGAATGTGAGACCACCGAAGTGTGCGCCAGACCACAGTACTGTGGCTCCAAAAACATATAAAACACACAAAATAACAAAAACAAGGAGGAGAGGCGAAGCTCCGAGGCTGCCACGTCTGGCCATCTTGTGATAGAGCAACACATAGTCAAAGATAAACGGCCTACAAGAGGATGAGACACCTTTAGGAGCGGTTAAGAACAGGTCTAGATAAAAGCAGGACTCACGTCCATCTTGCTCCTCTCCGGGTCATCCCTAAGATGGGCTGAGGGGGGCGCCGGTTACCGAAGGTGAATTGCACTCTGTTATCTGTCAATTGTTATACTCTGTACACTGATCATTTTGGCATTAAATTTTGGATTTCTATACTTAACCATTTCTTATTATTTCACAAGGTAAATACTTTGCTGGTTTTACTGGTTGGGTCTCGGAACTGGAGAGAAACGGACCCGGTGGTGCACAGGGAGGAGAGAGTGTAAAAACTCCCATTTTACCACAATCCTTTTTGTGGACTTCAGCTTGGCCTGTAACACACCAGAAGCTCATCCAGCTCCAAGTCCAGGCCTATGCATGCACCAATAACATGTTTCACGAGGGACGCCTTTCTTTGCTACACCGTGATGGAGAAAGAAATTACAGCAAAATAAGTTTTGACAGATGTATCAGTTAAAGGTGATAGCGAAGAAGAACTTGTGCCTAAAAGAGGGGCGGTTTCATTTGTGTTGAAGTTTGGCTTTAAAGGCTCAGTCAAACAAGAGTAATATGCAAGCTCTGTCGAAGTAAAGCTGTTGCCCCTGGAGGTAACACCAGCAATTGAAACACTATCTCAGCCGCAAACATGTCTTAGAATACGAAGACATTATAAAATTAAATGCAAGATCCTCTACATCCTATCCAGGAAAAACCTCAGGAGAACACTCAAGCCAAACATCCCTTGCAGACGCTTCTGGCCAAGGTACTCCATGCAGCAAAGCAAGCAAGCGGTGGGTGCAAATAACAATCGCCATCACTTTTTACGTGGTTAACACTAGAACTCCCAGAGCCGTCAATTTGACGGTTTTGAAAGTTTGACATGCCATAACTCTGGTTTATTAAAACTCTTATCTTCCTGGCATCCTGACTTTTTCTAAACCTGTGTCTTTTGTATTCCTATGTCTCTTTTTTTTTAAATAACAAAGCAAATAAAAGAACTCATTATTTCTACCTCTAACTACCACAGCCGCTATTTTGACGGCCCTATTATTTACATTGATATTTTTTTTCCGCCGCTGAGTATACGCGCGAGCGTTGCTTAGCAACCGTCACTCTAGAACAGAGTCAGATTGTTGGCATCCTACAAATGGCTTCTAGAAGGATATTTTCTGCTCAAGAGACATTGGAAATGCTTCAAAAATTAGCTGATCGTGTTTCTGGGTCGAGAGGGATTCTGACCGCTCTTGGTCAGCATTCAATTCCAGTGACAGCGGGTCAGAGAGTGAGCCTCCCCTGGCTAAAAAAACACGAGTCGTCCCGTTAGCAGGAGGCTGTGACACATTATTTCAAGGTAGTAAAAGACTAGCCTATGTAACGATTTTATCACTTTAGGCTATAGTTTACAGATTGGTAAACTAATAATATATAAACTATAGAAACAGTGGCACAATCAGCGCAGGTTCAGAGACAGGGAGACGAGCCAGGTGCCCAGTGTCCATGCAGCTATAAACCCAGCAATCCAGCTCACTTGCAGGAGAGAAACTATAAATCAAGGTACTGATAATGAACAAAGAAATAAACAATAAGTTAGGTCATAGATATAATAATATAATATATATAATAATTGCGTTTTCATCGCAAGACGAGCAGACACCTGGGAAGGAGGAGGAGAAAGGAAAGGATGGCGCTGTGTGGACTGTGGTAGGGGAGGAAGAAAGTAGAGCGAGGCGTCAGAGCCAGAACACGTTGACAGAGCGCCAGATCCAAGATGCCCAGACCGCATTCCTCTGTGTGGTGGATGCTGAAATGCATATCCGCATTCACAGCTGCAGTGTGGCTGAGGCCCGCAGAGTTTTAGGAGATGACTCCTCGGACATGAGTGTGGATGAGCTGAATGCATTTTTGGTGCTAGTTTATGTCCGCAAAGTGAAAGGGGGGCGTAACATGGAGCTGTCCAGCTTTTGGTCAAGCTTTTTTTAAAAATGTACCCACTACTCTGTATTATTTTTCAGTACTATATGTAAATAACAGTAAAACATAATAGGTTTTGATCAAATACTATTATCAATTCTTATCAAAAACAACATTTTATAGCGTTAATGCGATGACGTCATCACCGCCTTCGCATCCGGAATGCTCGTCGTCAAATTGACGGGCTTGGGAGTTCTAGTAGTCTTAGAATTCTGGGAGTCCTAGTGTTAAAGACTTGGTTCCGTTAAGCACTGTGGAAATAGAAGGCTTTAGAGCTATGATTAAAATGTTAGCTAGCCGCTACGCAATAACAAGTTGAAAATATTCTGGCTAAATATCGATCCCTGCATTGTACCATGAGTGCAGAGGAAAGCTACAATCTAATTCTAATTTGACTAAGGTAAAATGTATGTTCTGTCTAAGATGTATTTACTAGAAAAAGCACCTCAGAAAACTTTTGGCTTACATATTTTATGCATTCTCATTTCTTTTTAAGATACGTTTTAAATATCACTGCAATAAAAGTTTTTGAAAACAAGATCAATAAAAGGTTCTATATTTACACTACAACAGTCATGCCATGTGATTCCTTAATTAGCGACACTGCCCTTAAAACTGCATTACTTCTAGAAACCCTGTAATAACTTTATTATGTACGTGACAGTGTACTAGCCACTTTACTGCCTTTAGGCCTTTAAGTACATGCACAGGTCATTTAATGCTGTAATTTTCCTCTCAGTCTGTATAAAATGTGAGTAACACACACGGGTATCCATGAAAAGAAAAATATCGTTAAATACCACGATAATTGTTGAAAATAAACATGATATAAAATTTTGGTCATACCGCCCAGCTCTAACATTCACTGCCTGGCCAAAAAAATAAGTCGCCACCTGGATTGAACTAAGCAAACAGGTACGAGCCTCCCATTGGATAATTACTGCATAGGCGATTATGTTTCAGCTGGCAACAAGTTATTTAACCCCAACTGGTGGAATGAGTTGCTCATTTAGAACAACCATGTCGAAAGACACATCCTGTGGTCGTGGAAAAGCAGAGAAAACATCTAAGGAGAGAAAACATCTAAGCAGATTGCAGAAACTACCAACATTGGGTTAAGAACTGTCCAACGCATTATTAAAAGCTGGAAGGATATTGGGGACCCATCGTCTTCGAGGAAGAAATGTGGCCTGAATAAAATCCTGAATGATCGTGATCAGAGATCACTTAAACGTTTGGTGAAATCAAATCCAAGAAAAACAACAGTAGAATTCCGGGCTATGTTTGATAGTGAAAAGAAGAGCATTTCCACATGCACAATGCAAAGGGAACTCAAGGGACTGGGACTGAACAGTTGTGTAGCCTTAAGGAAACCAGTAATCAGTGAGGCTAACTGGAAAAAAAAGTTTCAGTTTGCTAGGGAGCAAAAAGATGGGACTCTGAGGCAATGGAAGAAGGTCATATGGTCTGATGAGTCCAGATTCCCCGCCAGAGTGATGGGCGCATCACGGTAAAAAGAGATGCAGGTGAAGTGATGCCCCCATCATGCCTAGTGCCTACTGTACATGCCGTGGGGGCAGTGCTTTTGTTGGGGGTTGCTGCAATTGGTCACGTCTGGGTTCAGCAACAGCATGGTTTTCAAAGAATGAGGTCAGCTGACTACCTGAACATACTGAATGACCAGGTTATTCCATCAATGGATTTTTCTTCCCTGATGGCACGGGCATATTCCAAGAGGACTATGCCAGGATTCATCGGGCTCAAAGTGTGAAAGAGTGGTTCAGGGAGCATGAGACATCGTTCTCACACATGGATTGCCCACCACAGAGTCCAGACCTTAAACCCATTGAGAATCTTTGGGATGTGCTGGAGAAGGCTTTGCGCACACATATATATACATTTATATATATAAACACATATACAGGGGTTGGACAATGAAACTGAAACACCTGGTTTTAGACCACAATAATTTATTAGTATGGTGTAGGGCCTCCTTTTGAGCCAATACAGCGTCAAATTTATCGGAATGACATATACAAGTCCTGCACAGTGGTCAGAGGGATTTTAAGCCATTTTTTTGCAGGATAGGGCCCGGGTCACTACGTGATACTGTTGGAGGAAAAAGTTTCCTGACTCGCTCCTCCAAAACACCCCAAAGTGCTCAAATAATATTTAGATCTGGTGACTGTGCAGGCCGGGAGATGTTCAACTTCACTTTCATGTTCATTTAAAAACCAATCTTTCACCAGTCTTGCTGTTTTATTGGTGCATTGTCATCCTGATACACGGCACCCCTTCAGGATACAATGTTTTGAACCATTGGATGCCCATGGTCCTCAAGAATGGTTCGGTACTCCTTGGCAGTGATGCGCCCATCTAGCACAAGTATTTGGCCAAGGAATGCCATGATTGGGCCCCCCAAAAACCATCACTGATCCACCCCATGCTTCACTCCCCTGGGCATGCAACAGTCTGGGTGGTACGCTTTTTGGGGCTTTCCCCCCACCGTAACTCCCCCGGATGTAGGGAAAAAACAGTAAAGGTGGACTCATCAGAGAACAATACATGTTCACATTGTCCACAGCCCAAGATTTGCGCTCCTTGCACCATTGAAACCGACATTTGGGCATTGGCATGAGTGACCAAAAGGGTTTGGCTATAGCAGCCCGGCCGTGTATATTGGCCCCTGTGGAGCTCCCGACGGGACAGTTTGGGTGAAAAACAGGAGAGTTGAGGTGCACATTTAATTCTGCCGTGATTTGGGCACCCGTGGTTTATGTTTTTTGGATACAATCGGGTTAGCACCCGAACATCCCTTTCAGACAGCTTCCTCTTGCGTCCACATTTAATCCTGTTGGATGTGGTTTCATCCTTTTGGGGGTATGCGGACATTACCCTGGCCTTTGATACATCACAAAGGACTTGCTGTCTTGGTCACAGATGCCCCCAGCAAGATGTGCACCAACAATTTGTCCTTTTGAATTGGTAGGGACCCCCCCCCCCCATAATGTTATGTGCATTTCAATATTTTGAGCCAAAAAAACTGTGCTCTTACCCGGCTAATTGAACCTTCACACTCTGCTCTTACTGGTGCAATGTGCAATCAATGAAGACTGGCTACCAGGCTGGTCCAATTAGCCAAAAAAACCCCACACTAAAATGACAGGTGTTTCAGTTTCATTGTCCAACCCCTGTATGTACACACACACTCACCGGCCACTTTATTAGGTACACCTGTCCAAGTGCTCATTAACGCAAATTTCTAATCAGCCAATCCAACGGCAGCGACTCGATGCATTTAGGCATGTAGACATGGTCAAGACAATCTGCTGCAGTTTAAAACCCGAGCATCAGAATGGGGAAGAAAAGGTGATCTAAGTGACTTTGAACGTGCATGGGTTTTTGGTGCCAGACGGGCTGGGGTTTAAAATTTTGACCAGCCCAGATCTAATGGGGTTTTCACGCACTACCATCTCTAGGGTTTACAGAGAATGGTCCCGAAAAAAAAGAAAATAAGTTAGAGGCAGTTCTGTTGGCGCAAATGCCTTTTGATGCCAGAGGTCAGAGGAGAATGGCCCGGGGCTGGGTTTGAGTGATAGAAAAGGCAACAGTTTTAAATCAAAAACCACCCGTTTTCAACCAAGGCATGCAGAAGGGCATTCTGAACGTACAAAAGTCGAACCTTTAGGGTAGGGCTAAGAGCATAAGACCACACCGGGTGCCCTCCCGTCAGTAAGAAAGGAAACGAGGACCAAAAAATTTGGACAAATACAAGATTGGAAAAACATTCCTGGTCTATGAGTCTCCATTTTGTCGACATTCGGATGGTAGGGTCAGGGAAAAATTTGCGTCAAAAACATGAAAAGGGGGATCCATCCTGCCTTGTATCAAGGGTTTAGGGGTGGTTTGGTGGTGGTTTAATGGTGTGGGGGATATTTTCTTTGGAAAACTTGGGCCCCTTTGTACAATTGACCATTGGTCAAAGGCCCCCAGGCTACCGATTTTTGTTGCTGACCTTTTCCACCCTTAGACCACGTGTACCCATCTTTGATGGTTTCTTCCCGCGGATAACGATCATGTCAAAAGCAGAATATCTCAGGGTGGTTTCTTGAACATGACAATGAGTTCACTGTACTCCAATGGCCTCCCACATTCACCAGATCTCAATCCCAAAAGACACCTTTTGGGAGTGGCGGAAAGGGGGGATTTGCTCATGGAAAGTGCAGCCGACAAATCTGCAGCATTTGTGTGATGCTTAATGTCAATATGGGCCAAACCTTGAGGAATGTTCTAGTCCTTGTTGAATCTATGTCACGATGGTTAAGGGCCCGTTCTGAAGGCCAAAAAGGAGGTCCAAAAAGGTATTTGCAAGGTGACCTAATAAAGTGGGCCGGCCAAAAAAAATTTTAAAAAAAATATGTAATTATATATAATTATATATTAATATGTAAAATGAATATATATAATATATATATTTTTATATATTTTATTCTATAATGTAATATTATATTAATATATATTTTTTTATATATATATATATATAAAAATACATACAACTAACACACACTGGCACACTTGAAAAAAGCATCACAGGAGAACAAAAGAAAAAAAAATCTTTTTTTTGTTTAAAAAAAATAGAGTAGGCATTGAGATAAATTATAAAATTACAAATATGAAATTTGGATTTTATCATAAGGCATTTTTTTCCTTTTACCCTTAAACCATTTTCCCTCTCCCCTGGGGACTGTGTTTCACATTTTTTTTAAAATAAAAGGAAAAACTTTTGAAAAGGGACGTGGTAAATGAGTTAAAAAGTTTTTTTTTTAAAAAGGGGGAAAAAATTTAGACCCCAAACTAAAAACAAAAATTAAAAAATTTTTCGAGTAAAAAAAAAAAAGAGTATCTCTGGAATAATGGGGCCCACCCCCTAAGGGGAAGATATAAAGCATTACAATGCACCAACATCAGAATAAAGTGCAAATAAAGCCCCTTTAGTTAAGAGAGAAACTGCAAGGTTTACAGAGAACAGGTGTGTCAAACAAGAAGGCTGTGAGAATTTAAATAAATGTAAAAGGGCAAAGAGGGCTAGTGTACTTACATCTTGACTAACCTGTAATGACACTGTGTGATAGCTGGCTGGGACACCCTCATCCTCCTCATCATCGCTGTGAGAATGTGATGGACGCTGGCTTGCTACTCGACTTCCAACCCGTCTTGTGCTGCCTCCCATGTCTCTCTCCCTACCCACTGGCTTCTTCCTCGTCCTGGACTTGGAGTCATATTTGTGGTTTTTCTTCTTGTCATGGTTCCGATAACCTGGAGAATAGATTTACCAAGGAAATTCAAATGACCTTTTGGATGAAAAAATAGACCGTGATTTAAATTTTTGCTGATTTGTAAACCGCCAAGAAAGTTAAGATATAAATACAGTACTATAATAATTAGTCTGAGCAGATTTAATATACTGGTTGGATAATGAGTGTACAAGTGGGAGGGTGGAGGGGGTCCTCACTCTATTTTTGGACCAAAAGAAAAGCTGCTCTCCACACCCCAGTTCAAAGTCTGTGCACACAACTGGCAAAGCAGCATTGGAAATTTATCCTTGGAAGATAAAACTAATAGCCAGCTCAATCGGGCATAACTCTGCTTTACACTTTTGTTTGGCACTTTGTTTTGAGGTTTACAGATAAACTGACTCACACTGACAAAAAGAGAAACAACCTGAAACCTGTAGTTTGGTCAGTTGGTGAACATCAGCTTTTCTTTATAATTCCAATTTTTTGCCATCTTTCCCCTTCAAATTTGTGCCACAATCTGCTTGAAAAAGTTTATCCTAACATATGCTCTTAATGAAGAAATGTTTAAATGCGACTATTAATTCCTATTATGAACAAACTATACATAAACATTTTTTAAATATGACCTAATATCCAGTTGCAAATTGGTGTATAAAGAAATTGGCTCAGACTGTATGTGCTGTTTTACAGCTTAAATAGTATTTCAATAACAAAGCAGAATCTGCTCACTGCTCCCGTAAATAGGGATCATGTCCTCCAACAAATACTGTCAATGTAAAATGTATCTCCTTATTTCCATAAACATATTCCCAACTTGAAAAAGTGGCTTTGGGTGTCATGTTTGCTTGTTACTAAGTTTGATAGGTTTGTTAAGGTTTACATACATGTGCAAAACACACTGGGCTCAGTGTATAAAAAAACTGGTTAATATTTGGGAAGAGATCAGAGTAGGTTCACATTTAATTTATGAAACTAGCCATACAGCAAGCATACAAACTGTTGGATGTTGAAAAATCTGGCAGCCATAAATATTCATTTAACTCAATTTAGTTTTTATATATATGTGTATACACTGCTCAAAAAAATAAAGGGAACACTTAAACAACACAATTTTACTCCAAGTAAATCAAATTTCTGTGAAATCAAACTGTCCACTTAGGAAGCAACACTGATTGACAATCAATTTCACATGCTGTTGTGCAAATGGAATAGACAACAGGGGGAAATCTTTGGCGATTAGCAAGACACACTCAATAAAGGAGTGGTTCTGCTGGTGGGGACCACAGACCACTTCTCAGTACCTATGCTTTCTGGCAGATTTTTTGGTCACTTTTGAATGTTGGTGGTGCTTTCACACTCGTGGTAGCATGAGACGGACTCTACAACCCACACAAGTGGCTCAGATAGTGCAGCTCATCCAGGATGGCACATCAATGCGAGCTGTGGCAAGAAGGTTTGCTGTGTCCGTCAGCGTAGTGTCCAGAGCCTGGAGGCGCTACCAGGAGACAGGCCAGTACACCAGGAGACGTGGAGGAGGCCGTAGGAGGGCAACAACCCAGCAGCAGGACCGCTACCTCCACCTTTGTGCAAGGAGGAACAGGAGGAGCACTGCCAGAGCCCTGCAAAATGACCTCCAGCAGGCCACTAATGTGCATGTGTCTGCACAAACGGTTAGAAACAGACTCCATAAGGATGTTATGAGGGTCTGACGTCCACAAATGGGGGTTGTGCTCACAGCCCAACATCGTGCAGGACGCTTGGCATTTGCCAGAGAACACCAGGATTGGCAAATTCGCCACTGGCGCCCTGTGCTCTTCACAGATGAAAGCAGGTTCACACTGAGCACATGTGACAGACGTGACAGAGTCAGGAGACACCATGGAGAGCGATCTGCTGCCTGCAACATCCTTCATCATGACCGGTTTGGTGGTGGGTCAGATATGGTGTGGGGTGGCATTTCTTTGGAGGGCTCGCCAGAGGTAGCCTGACTGCCATTAGGTACCGAGATGAGATCCTAAGACCCCTTGTGAGACCATATGCTGGTGCGGTTGGCCCTGGGTTCCTCATAATGCAGGACAATGCTAGACCTCATGTGGCGGGAGTGAGTCAGCAGTTCCTGCAAGATTAAGACATTGAAGCTATGGACTGGCCCGCCTGTTCCCCAGACTTGAATCCGATTGAGCACATCTGGGACATCATGTCTCGCTCCGTCCACCAACGTCACGTTGCACCACAGACTGTCCAGGAGTGCGGATGCTTTAGTCCAGGTCTGGGAGGAGATCCCTCAGGAGACCATCCGCCGTCTCATCAGGAGCATGCCCAGGCGTTGTAGGGAGGTCATACAGGCACGTGGAGGCCACACACAATACTGAGCCTCATTTTGACTTGTTTTAAGGACATTACATCAAAGTTGGATCAGCCTGTAGTGTGTTTTTCCACTTTAATTTTGTGTGTGACTACAAATCCAGGCCTCCATTGGTTAATACATTTGATTTCCATTAATGATTTTTGTGTGATTTTGTTGTCAGCACATTCAACTTTGTACAGAACAAAGTATTCAATGAGAATATTTCATTCATTCAGATCTAGGATGTGTTATTTGAGGGTTCCCTTTATTTTTTTGAGCAGTGTATATATACAGGGGTTAGACAATGAAACTGAAACACCTGTCATTTTAGTGTGGGAGGTTTCATGGCTAAATTGGACCACCCTGTTAGCCAGCCTTCATTAATTGCACATTGCACCAGTAAGAGCAGAGTGTGAAGGTTCAATTAGGAGGGTAACAGCACAGTTTTGCTCAAAATATTGAAATGCACACAACATTATGGGTGACATACCAGAGTTCGAAAGAGGACAAATTGTTGGTGCACGTCTTGCTGGCGCATCTGTGACCAAGACAGCAAGTCTTTGTGATGTATCAAGAGCCACAGTATCCAGGGTAATGTCAGCATACCACCAAGAAGGACGAACCACATCCAACAGGATTAACTGTGGACGCAAGAGGAAGCTGTCTGAAAGGGATGTTCAGGTGCTAACCCGGATTGTATCCAAAAAACATAAAACCACGGCTGCCCAAATCATGGCAGAATTACATGTGCACCTCAACTCTCCTGTTTCCACCAGAACTGTCCGTCGGGAGCTCCACAGGGTCAATATACACGGCCGGGCTGCTATAGCCAAACCTTTGGTCACTCATGCCAATGCAAAATGTCGGTTTCAATGGTGCAAGAAGCGCAAATCTTGGGCTGTGGACAATGTGAAACATGTATTGTTCTCTGATGAGTCCACCTTTACTGTTTTCCCCACATCCGGGAGAGTTACGGTGTGGAGAAGCCCCAAAGAAGCGTACCACCCAGACTGTTGCATGCCCAGAGTGAAGCATTGGGGTGGATCAGTGATGGTTTGGGCTGCCATATCATGGCATTCCTTTGGCCCAATACTTGTGCTAGATAGGCGCGTCACTGCCAAGGACTACCGAACCATTCTTGAGGACCATGTGCATCCAATGGTTCAAACATTGTATCCTGAAGGCGGTGCCATGTATCAGGATGACAATGCACCAATACACAGCAAGACTGGTGAAAGATTGGTTTGATGAACATGAAAGTGAAGTTGAACATCTCCCATGGCCTGCACAGTCACCAGATCTAAATATTATTGAGCCACTTTGGGGTGTTTTGGAGGAGCGAGTCAGGAAACGTTTTCCTCCACCAGTATCACGTAGTGACCTGGCCACTATCCTGCAAGAAGAATGGCTTAAAATCCCTCTGACCACTGTGCAGGACTTGTATATGTCATTCCCAAGACGAATTGATACTGTATTGGCCGCAAAAGGAGGCCCTACACCATACTAATAAATTATTGTGGTCTAAAACCAGGTGTTTCAGTTTCATTGTCCAACCCCTGGATATATTTATAGATATATATATATAGCTAGCATTGATTCACAAAAAAATTTGTCTTAAGGCATTTTACAATACAAACAGATCTATTTTATATAAAGAAATATATTCCATATTCAATTCTATCATATAGACAGATTCATAGTCAAACAGAAGATTTCTGACACAAAACCTAAATTCTACAATAGCGCTGCTCAAGGTGGCAGCAGGTTGGAGTAGCTCTGTCACTTTTCATTTTAAATAATTATTTTTAAGAACACAAATTCCTCTAGTGGTGGATAAAAAAATATATTTTTTGGATGATTATCCTCTCTGGTATTGGATGCTGTGCAGCTGGAATGATTTTTGCTGATTTGTACTTCTGGGTATTTGTTATGATGCGTCACCATGGCAACAAAGTGTTTTTTTTTTAACAACCGGAAGCAGGTGATTAATATCTCAAAAGCTCAAATAGTATGTCAACTACAACCCCAAATCCCTGAAGAGTTTAAAAGGAGGCACCGTTGATGCAGAGCAGGAACAAAGACAAGAGACAGAAAGAGGAAGTTCAAACCATCTCTTCCATCGATCATGATGGGCAATGTGGGATTGTTGGAAAACAAGCCCAACAAAGGACCCTGCCCAAGTATCACGAATACAGTATAATGTGTTTCACTGAGACGTGGCTGCAGGATCATATCTCTGACTCCGACGTCCCACTGCCAGGTTTTCTGACAATTCGAGCAGACAGAGATTTAAAGAGGAGCGGCAAATGCAAAGGAGGTGGACTAGCGGTAATAGTGAACAACAGATGTTACAGGACATGTTACTGTAATGTGTTGTCTCTACAGTCCAGATTTTGAACTGTTAGCAGTAAGTTTTCGTCCATGTTATTAACCCATGTTATTAAGAGTTCACCAGTGTTATTTTGACAACAGTTTATGTTGCACCTTTAGGTGTTGCCGACACTACATGTGATGACATCAGCTCAGTTGTTGCTAAGCTACAGACCCAACGCCCCAATGCATTTGTGGTAATATCTGGTGATTTTAACCATGCTTCACTCTCTGCTACACTTCCAGCGTTTAAACAGTTTGTCAGCTGCTCTACTAGAGAAAACAAAACGTTGGATTTGCTTTATAAAAAATGCCAAGGACTCATACATCTCTAAAGCAAGACCTCCTCTTGGCAAATCAGATCACAATCTTGTTTTTCTCTGCTCGAAATATAAGCCGCTTGTTCAGAGGCAACCTGTAATAAAGACAACTGTGAGGTGATCACTGGAAGCTGAAAAAGCCCTGCAAGGTTGCTTTTAGGCTACAGACTGGGATGCACTGTGCCAGGCACTTGGAGAGGACATCAATGCCATGACAGAGTGTCACTGACTATATAAAACGTCTGTGTGGATAAATCCCCACCAGAACGGTGAGATGCTTCCCTAATAACAAACCCTGGTCCACCAGTGATCTGAAGAACCTGCTTAACGAGAAAAAAAAGGCCCTTCAGAAAGGGAAACAGCGAATTATTGGACCTTTCTGCGTCTACATGTTTGCCTTCAACCAAATCAGAAGATGATGATGGTCCCTTTGCCTCCACCTTCCACCTGTGCGTCTCCAGAAGGCAGGTGAAGTGACAACTGGAAATAGTGAACCGGAATAAGGCTGCAGGTCCAGATCGTGTCAGCACTAGAGTCATGAAGGCCTCTGCAGAGCAGCTCTGTGAGATTATACAGCACCTATTCAACCTTAGCCTGGCCCAGAAGAAGGATCCAGTGTTGTGAAAGACCTCCTGTCTTGTTCCAGTACCAAAAATTACTCACCTATCTCAATCTTCAATTACTTCGGACCTGTTGGCCAGACATCCCACATCATGAAGATCCTAGAGAGACTCCTGTTGACCCGCCTGAGTAAGCAAACAATGAACCATCAGGACCCTCTTCAGTTTGCTTATCGTAGTGGAGATGGAGTTGAAGATGCCATCATACACCTGCTTCAACAAACCCACTGTCATCTGGACAAAGCCAGCAGCACTGTGATGATCACGTTTTTTGATTTCTCCAATGTATTTTACACAATTCAACCTGATTTGCTTTGTCAGAAACTCCAGAAGACTCAGATGGAGGCCTCAACAACCTCCTGGATCAAAGACTGCCTGACAAACAGACCACAGTTTGTGAGACTGAAGGGTTGTGTGTCTAACCAGGTAGTCAGCAGCACAGGAACACCACAGGGCACTGTACTCTCACCATTCCTTTTCACTCTGTACCTCAGACTTCTAGTACAAGACAGAATCCTGTCTTAGCCCCAAAATGATGTCAGGGGGAGTGGCAGGTGAAGCAGAGAGAAGCAGAAAGGAGAGACGTTGCTGTCTGGACTGGTAATGCTCCAAAGTTTACCTTAAGGAGTTACAATTTTGGGCTTTCTGAGGAGGATTTTGTCTCAGCCATGGCAATAACGCGGACAAGGACTTTAGAGGATAAAACGTGAAGTTAGTTTTAGGTTGAATACTACATATTCGTGCTCTATGGATTCAGTGGGTCTTCCTCCTGTTTGATCCGACATTGGCAGTCTGATTATGGGCAGCTGCTCTCTGCCTGCTTCCTCCTCCTGCAGACGCTGGTTTGCTTAAGGACAGTCAATAAATTTCCAAACCAAACACGCTGTTTTATTGGTGTATTGTTTTGTGTGTTTTAGGGGAAATGTATGTGCATCTAAACAGGCGACTTCATGTGTGATCAGCAAGATTTAGTATCTTATTAAATACAGTGCCCCCTACCTGCGTGTAAATCAGAAAGCTGACATGTCCTCTTTCCTTTCTTTCAGCCTTCAGGCATGATTTATGATTTATAAATAGTAAAATTATATTTAAGTTCGACCCACTTCAGCCATTGGGTATTATTAACCTTTTTTCTGTACTACCTCATTCTCATTTCTCCGGGTTGTATATCAGGAGCAGGGACCAAAAAACTAGGTACCGGTACAGAAAATACAGTAATGGAAACGCTCACAAAGTGAGCCAATTCGAGTTGAGTAAGGCCAAATCAAACCAGTGGAAAAGGGGCATTAGTTCTGGCAATGCAAACCAAACTCCTGCTCAGCTTGTACAGAGGCCGCAAGGCCCCTAATAAAGGGCCCCCGCTTCCACACTCCTGGAGAGTCCCCCACAGGACACCACGAGGGACACGGTCAAATACCTTCTTCCAGGTCCACAAAACACATGATGACCAGTTGGGTAAACTCCCATGAACCTCCATGGACCCTGAAGAGGGCATAGAGCTGGTCCAGTGTTCCATGGCCGTGTTACACTGCTCCTCCTGATTCAACTATTGCCCGGACTCCTCTCCACCACCCTGGCAAAGGCCTTACTAGGGAGGCTGCGGAATGTGATTCCCTTGTAGTTGGAACACACCACCACCCTGGTCTGCCAGTCCAGAGGCACTGTCCTGCCACATAATGTTAAAGAGACGTGTCAGTCATGACAGTCACACATCAGAGACTTGAGGTATTCAGGGCGGATCTCATCCACCCCCAAAGACTTGCAATCGTGGAGCTTTTTGACCACCTCAGTGACATCACCCAGGGTGATGAACCAGTCCAACTCCGAGCCCCCAGTCTCTGCTTCCACCATGGAAGGCGTGACAGCAGGATTGAGGAGATCCTCGAAGTACTACTTCCACCACCTGATAATGTCCCCTGTCGAGGTCAGCAGCACCCACCCCCACTGTAAATAGTGTTGGCAAAGCACTGCTTCCCTCTCCTGATGCATTGTACAGTTAGCCAGAATCGCTTTGAGGCCAACCAGCAGTCCTTCTCCATGGTCCCACCAAACTCCTACCTGGCCTAAGTTTCTCCTCTGCTACTGCCCAGGCCGCGGTATGCTTGGCCTAACTGTACCGGTCAGCTGCCACAGGAGTACCACAAGCCAACCTGAGACAATAGGACTCCTTCTTCAGCTTGACAGCATTCCTTACTGCCGGTGTCCACCACCAGGTTCCTGGGTACTTCGCACAGCTGCTCGGCCTGTAGGCTGAAACCAAAAGGACCTCTCCTAACATAAAGTCACAGCAAAGCAGTAATGCAAATAATCCTAAAATGACAGCAAACCTTTTTTAAACATGAGTTTATTGCATGTTGATATGATGTCCTGGCCATTGATTTGATAGCAGTAGCATCATGCCTGCTTATGTTAGTGCTGTGTGTTCCCTTTTAGCTCCTTGAGGACATAAGCGTACTGCTTGTTTAGAATAGTATTATTGCATAAACAGTTTTGCGTTGTTTTTGCCGCTTTTGTCCTGTTTCGGCCATCAAACTACAAATATGCCTGAATGTTTTGATGGTATGCACAGGTGGAACTACAGGAGCAGCACTTGCATAGCCCTTAATGGTGATTTACAAAACATTTAGCTGGATGGTCTTGCTTTTCTGTTTAAATGGTCAACTCATCAGATTTATTTGAATGCCATCAAGTAACAAAATGTCTGATTACACTCAGCAAAACAGCCAAGACAATATGATGAATTTTGCGTCTGTTTATAGTGTCAAGATGGTAAACCTTCACATCCAGCTTTAAAGCAGTCTGAACTTCAAGTTAATTATAACACAACTGGGTGCAATGTGTGTTCAGGCTGCAGACAGTAGTTTTTCTCTGACATTGAATTGAATTTTATGCAGAAGTCATTCTTAGTGTGTCGGTGTGATGAAAAATAATATTGCTACTACTGCTACCAATAGGAATGGTAACATTAAAGCTGAAGGCAAACAAACAACTGTGATGGATTTTCACACAAATACCCTTGACGAATATTAAATATGTTTAAGGTGGCAAGAGTGATGTTTTATTTTGAGGTTAAAATTGAAATAAAAATTGAGTTAGAGTCCAGTTCTTGTTCTCCATAGCACAGGTGACACACACTTGTCCGCGTAAAGGATTTGTTTTTGCGTAGTAGCTCTTGATGCACTCACTCCAGCCTCAGTCCTTGTGAACTCCCCTATAAGTACTTGAATGTATTTTGCTTGACAATCCTCTCAGGGGTGCGGTTATCCCTGTTGCTGGTGCCCCTTTTCCTACCATACTTTTTCCTTCCACTCAACTTTCTATGAATATACAGCACTCTGAACAGCCAGCTTCTTTACCAATGACTTTTGTGGCTTACCCTCATTATTGAGGGTGTCAATAACTTCTGGACATTTATTCAGTCAGCCATTGTCCCCATGATTGTGTAGCCTCCTGACCCAGACTGAGAGACCATTTAGAGGTTCAGAAAACATTGGCAGGTGTTTTGAGTTAATTAGCTGATTAGGGTGTGACACCATGAGTTTCAAATATTTAACTTTTCACAATATTCAAATTTTCTGAAACTGAATTTTGCGTCATTTGTAAGCCATAATCATTAAAATTACTATAAATAAAGGCTTGAAATATTTCCCTCTATGTGTAATAAATCTATATATGAGTTTCATATTCTGAAATGAGTGACAAAAAATACAATTTGAGACTATAACTGTATTAAAGTCTTGGGGTCCTATATCTCATTTTGCACTAGCATGGACTATTAATTATCAGACAATACACTCACAACCACATTAAAACATTGCAAAATGACCATGCACCCATTTTTCTGTAGGACGCATTGTAAGCTATGTCCAACAGAGGTAGAAAGTAATTAACGACTCTTGAAGAAACATGCAGAGTGCTAAATAACGCTCCAAGCATTTTGGAGATCAGCGTTTTTTCAGACAACCTTTGACAAAACATTGCCCAAATCTGAGTTTGTACACAATATAAAAACACTATCCAATTGCACATACAAAAGCTTGGGTCTGTGTGCATTAAAATCATTCAGAAGATTATTTTAGTATTTGAATATAGAAACAGTAATCTGACTTTAAATTTATGTAAAGGGTGGTATGCAATCCTGGCTTGAGAATCAATTTTTCGAGGTAAACAGGATTTTTAATCTGATATTTGGAGTTATATTGTCGAATCAGTGTTTGCTATTGTGATCACACATCCTGGGGATAGACTCCTAGACATCTCACCTGCTAAGCAAGGAGAGAACCTCTCTTCAAAGAGGACATCTACTCAAAGACATGAGATCTACCAGATCCACCATCTTGTAGCTTATTCCTCTGTTGTAATCTCAGTAACCACATAGTTACAAGACCAGACTGATCACATGGTAACAACAACCATTTGGAAAATGCTTGGATGTTTTCTTGTTCTTGTTTCACCCCTAGACACAGACATTAACTCACACACTAACATGCTTACATTAATGATCAGTTGCAACAGAATATCTAGTAAATAGAATGGTAATTAGTAGGCAACAGTGTTTAAGTTTAGTACCATAGAATTTCAACCCTGTTACTTTACTGGAATAAATTCTATTGTACTTGTAAAAGTCAGTCAGTCAGTAATTTTCTACCGCTTATTCCATAGTGGGTTCACGGGGGAGCTGGTGCCTATCTCCAGCAGTCTATGGGCAAAAGGTGGGGTACACCCTGGACAGGTCGCCAGTCCATCGCAGGGCAACATACAAACAACCATGCACACACTCTTTCACACACCTAAGGGCAATTTAGAGTGACCAATTAACCTAACAGGCATGTCTTTGGACTGTGGAAGGAAGCCGGAGTACCCGGTGAGAACCCACGCATGCACGGGGAGAACATGCAAACTCCATGCAGAAAGACCCCGGCCGGGAATCGAACCCAGGACCTTCTTGCTGCAAGGCAACAGTGCTACCAACTGCTCTACCGTGTACTTGTAAAAGTGGTTTGTCAAAATTTCTGTTTGCATTTTGCATTTTAGCTGCTGGCTGTGAAGCCTCTGAATTTATGGCTTCAAGTGTTTGGGCTGACAGCAAGCTGACATGATTTTTCCTTTTATATTAATTGTGAAACCAGACTAATAAAACAGGTTGGTAGAAACCAGAGCATTTTAGGGAAAGAACCCCAGAGTGTTACACAACAATGTTAGTGAGCATTTCTGACAACCCCTCTAGAGTATTCCATGGTCTCACCTCCATTGAGGCTGGCCTCCACAAACACACGTATGGCTCGAACACAAAGCTCAAAGTTGTCAGGGGTGACATGGGCAGCATCGCGGACAATGAAAGAGAGCGTTTCCACACACTTGATGAGAGACTTGGTGTCATGCTGGCCGAGGTCCTGACCCAATGTCAGACTGTATTGGTTGACCAATGGGTGATTCAGCTGAGCTTTGAAGCTTGCTTGGGTGGGCTTACTTGTCTCCAAATCATCTTTTCCAACCTAGTGAGTGAAAAAGAAAGATATTACCACATTTACAGTTTTGTTCATCCTTTAGTAAGAAATTATGTTCTGTTCATCTGCATTATATTCTTCAAAAGGATTGGATAAATGGATATTTAAGAAGTGCCTTAAATTTCACTTCAAACTGAAAAAATATCCTCTTTGATTTTTAGTTTTGCTTTTAACTTAAAATTCCTTACTGAAGATAAAGTACAAAAAAAGAAAAGGAGACCTCAAGCCATTGAGGTGTGATGTTAAATCATCCAACAAGATATATCTGTAAGACCTTCTTCTGCAGGAAATCTTAATTTTAGTTGCTTTTAGGTTAAAAATCATCTTTATGATTTTAGTGTAATAGCAGACAACCGAATGCACTATGCCTTTATTAAGTTTACAACAGTTCAGTTTAATGAAAAATTTCTAAAACCCTTTCTGTGAAATTGACAGAAATATTTTTGGATTTCCAAAAATTAAGCTATAGATTGTTTAATCTCCATAGCCAATCACTGTAGATGTTGAACACATTGGAAACTAGAGCGTTATTAGTGAAACTGTGCGAGAGCCTACGGTGAATTCAATGGTTCACATACTTGTTTTTACAAGACGTAACAGATGTTCATTTACTACCTTGAAAACAGTGCATCAGTGTACACTACTTTGTTAGATATATATTAGTTGTCAATTTCCAAGTGTGTGAACTTACCATGAGCCATCCACTGCTTGATTCATCCACATCAGTAGTGGAGCGTGGTATCCTGGTCTTACTGTGCTCTGTATAAACCTCTGAGTCAGATGTGTAGCCACGGTCTAACGTCACTTCATTGGAACGATGGGATGACAGCTCGCTGTCTGACTGTGCGCCTACAGGCATGAGGAATATAAATAGACTCTTCTACAACAGGCTGTTTGTAAAAAGTTTTGACAACACAGTTTGAACAATGCAAGCATCAGAGCATCATCTGAGCTTCTCATAAAATGGAGTCTTTTCATTTATTTACTTTTTCCAATGCTTGGGTTCAGTGCATATTTATAGAGAAAGGCCTCCTGCCATGACAGTTATTCACATTAAGAACAGAGCTGACTTTACACTTGTTAAAGCACATTTAATTCAGACAATTTGTCCAGCTTTTCTGTGAAGATCTGCAACATCGAGACCTATGTATTACAGCTGCACTGCTTATGTTCTGTATATGCTTTAAAAGAATGATATGCACTTAAAAAAGTCCGGAAATATTAAACCTGTTTCATTGTCAGCAGTAGAGGAGGTGAGTTGGAAGGAAGCATGAGGTCTAACTCCCGCTCCAATGCACTCCAGCAGGGAGAAGAGTGTGTACCAGTCATCTGTACAGTGGATGTTAGCTGCATTTGTCTTTAGCAGCTCATGAAGGCCATAAGCAACTTCCCTACTCATGCGGGACAATACATGTGGCTTCATCATGAGTAGCAAGCGTAGAGAGAGAAGGACCTGTGGATGAACAGGAAGAGTGATAATGCTTTGATTCATGTGGAATCTTTAAATGTTAAAAGTGTTCCTTCTGCAATTATGACAAGCAGAAAAATAATATGGTTAAACATAAATAGGCAGCATTAGCAGAGCATGTCTTAATTATTATATGGCAACTTGCTTCATACCACATTTAGCACCATTACCTAACAAATACATCTCTACAAGAGGGACAGTAGCTACGAGCTTAACTGTTTCCTGAATAAATATCAATGCTGCAGCGCAACAAACATTTTTAAAAAAAATCTCAAATCTCTAAGTTTCTCATAATTTCATTCTCATTTTAACAAGCAAGACTAAAGCCTGTGTTAAAAATATACAACACAGCTGATGGCTAATTTTCTGTTTTGATGTCCAATAAAAATTTTGACATATACATATTTCTATACCACCTTTTATTCTGCCCACTGTTCCAAGTTCACTTCAAGCTGTGTTTTTTTGTTTTACCTGTGCCAATGATATTTGTTGTTTACTTGTTAGAAATGATTTCATTCATTCAAAACCTGCAGCAATAGCCTCTGCTCACTTTCTTATAAAATTAATCTCCGCCTCCCTTGCTGCAGCATGCTTGCTTGCTCTGTATCAATTGTGAGTTAAGAACAACACATTTAGAGAAAACAGGAATCTTGACGGAAAATGGGCTTTTGTATGTTGGGGACACCTTTACCGTAAGTCGGTAAAATAGTCTGACATGGTTATCTTCAGACATGTTTATTATTTGTTGTTTGCTTCTGTACCTGAGAGCTGATCTCTTCTCTGCGTAGCAGGCGAATTGCAAGTCGAAGAAGACCCACCACAGCTCTCTCCACCAGGAAGCAGCTCTCAGTGGCATGAACACATAGGTGATAGAGATGGTCCCGGACTGTTTGCCAAACACACGACACACGGTCCCTTTAAATGCAAAAACAAATTCAATTAAAACTGCTAAAAACATTTAATAAAAGTACTACTGCATTTCAGATCAGTTTGCGCACACCTATTCTCCAGAACAATGCGCAGCAGCATCTCCAAACAGAAGGCAGCATCCTCTTCATCATAGGTCTCTTCATCTGGGCTCACAGATATCAGTGCCTTGTGAGGGCAAACGGACAGGAGTGATTTTTTTAAATGACACATTTACCAAAACTGGCCAACAAGGAGCTCTTGTTAAAGAATTGTGCAGAAAAAAGGCTTGACTGAAAATAAAAGACACCCAGGTAGAACGATGAAAAACCTTCATAAGATCCTGTAGAGACTCCAGCTGGAGGAATTTACTCTCAGTTATCAACTTCTCTGGGTCACATTGCTAAAAGAAAATAAAAGAAAATGGGTGATAAGCAACCAGATTGTGGTTGTTTTTTCTGGTTATTGGCCTTAACAGCAATAATTATATCGAAACAGGCCCAAATTCTCATAACGGTGTATCCCTAGATCATATCTAAAAAATACTGCAGGAAAAAAAAAGTCACCAGAGAGTATTATTTAACTCATATTGACTTCTAAGAAGTTGGATGGAATTAACATGTGTTGCTTTGGAATTCTTAGTGTTGAAAAATAGAATGACTACTTAACCAGCAGACATTTTGACATAGATGTAAACATCATGTGTGATTAGTACCTTAATGCAGAGGATGGCAGCTTGCTTGGCTTCCTGATTTTCTGTGGATGGCCCTCTGAGTCCTGACTGCTCAGCTCCACTTGGTGTCAGCCAGTTGATAAAACTCAAGACTGCTGATTCACCACTTTTATGGAATCGAGGAGAGAAACTCCTTGTCATGTTCTATTCATGTATTATTGTTTTGTCATTAAAATGACTTGACATTTAAATTTCAGACATACGCAAGCAAACACACACGCACACATACATATATACACACATACATATATGCATATACATATATGCATATATATATACATATACATATAATATAAATATATATAGTATATATATAGTATATATATATATGTGTATATATGCATATACAGATATATATATATATATATATATATATATAGTAATATATGTATATATACATATATACACACATATACATATATATATACACATATATATATATATATACATATACATATTATGATCCATATACACATAGAAACTATATATATATATACATATCATATAAGATACATATATATATACACTATATACATTAAACTAACATATATATATACACACATATATATATATATATATGTACACTATATATACTACACAACTATATTAGACTACATCGTATCCTAATATATTAATAGACAGAGACATACCTATACATATATATACATATAGTATATATAGAGATTATATTAAGTTATGATATACATGATAGATTAGATGTATACACAATAATTACACACTACATATATATACAGATATATTAATATACTACGTATATATATATATACAAATATATACAACACAAATATATACTATATTATCATATTATATAGAATATATATCATATATATATATATATCATAATCTATATATATATATATATATATAATATATATTATATATCGATATATATATAGAGAGTAGAGAGATGAGAGGAGAGACGAGCGAGAGGTTTATGTATGTAGTATGTAGTACTATACTATATATATATATAGTATATATATACACACATACAGATCCATCCTGGATGAGTTTACCGATTTGAAGGCATCTCCTCTCTCTGAAGAGAAATTTTTCCATTGGGCTCTACAAAGTCCTCCATCTGAGGAAACATTACTTAGTTTCAGCACTGAACAGTAGGTGGCAGCAGAGTATGTAAAACAACATTTCATTTTTTATTCTTTATCAGATTTAAACTATAAATGAGACTGTGATGAGATGGTACACGTTTTAGAGTTTACAGATGAAGTCCTAACCTCAACCATGACTTTCGGTAGAAGCTGGGCTCTGAAGAGCTGCAGCATGGATTCCATGATGTTCTTCCAGCCCTCCCTCAGAATGTTACCATGGCGATGAGCCAAATCAAACACAGTCTTGGCAGCGGTCTGTGCCTTAGTGTTGCAACCGAACACTGTAGGTAGGTTTTCCACGGCCTGCCAGGGGAGAACACACTCAGATAGAGTAACTGTATTTAGAATTAATCCTCTAAGGAATTCTGGCTGTTTAGGGGCTATAAACTTAACACAGTTGTCTACTAAATAATGATTAAATTTGAAACAAATAATTTTTTTTTTTTTTTTAAAAACAAAAGATTTAAGAAAAAAGTTTTAAAAAAAAAATTTTTATTTTTTTTTAAAACATAAAATTTTTTTTTTTTTTTTTTTTTTTAAATTTATTTAAAAAAATTTTTCTTTTTTTTTTTTTTTTTTTTAATAAAAAAAAAAAAAAAATATTTTTTTATTTAAAATTTTTTTTCCTTTATTTTTTCTAATAAAAAAAAAAATATAAAAAATTTTTTTAAAATTAAAAAAAAAATTTTAAAAATTTAAAAAAATTTATAATTTTTTTTTTTTTAAATATTATAAAATTTAAAATTTAATTTTTTTATTTTTTATTTTTTTAAAAAAATTTTTTGTTTTTCTTAAAAAAAAAAACGTTATTTAATTAAAAAAAAATTACATATTATTAGTCTCTGGGTTAATGTCTCTTAGTCAGTTCCTCTGCAACTGGATGGTTGTTTTAGCCAAGAAGTTCTGAATTAATTCTGGTGGAACATGGACATAATGAGGTGCTGAGCATAATGCATCCAAACACAAATCAGAAATTGTTTTGGAAAGGATAAAGCAAGATAATAACATTCCGGAAAGCTTCCCTCACTTTAGATAGTAAAAATGTGAACCATTACTACTGTAAACTGAAACATCTTTAGTCGTATTAATTTCAGTCTTTTTATCTTTTAAAATCATTTGTCTTTTTTTTCCCTACCCCCCTTAAGGGCGGGGGAAGTTTAAAGGGTCCCCTTTTTAGGGGTTGAGGGTGACAAAATGGCATCAATGTAAAACCATAAAAGAAAAATTAGATTTCAGCAACAGCAGGATACTGTGGTTTCCTCTAGCAGTAACTCACCTCACTGGTCAATGTTGTAAACTTGCAGAGGGAGATAATTAAGTTGTCAAAAACATAAACTCCCAAGCCAAGTGGGGCGGTATCTTTGAACATTTTCTGCAAAGACAGAAATCAAATTTTATTAACAGTTTATCAGCTAACAAACCCAAAAAACTCCCCCGCCGGGCCAAAAAAAAAAAGTCACCCCCCGGGTTTTAAAATAAGAAAAACAGGTAGGGCCCCTTTCCCCCATTGGTTTAATTACGGGCTTGGGGGGTTTTGGGTTTCAGCGGGCCCAAAAAGTTTTTTAAACCCCCCAATTGATGCAATGATTTGCTTTCATTTCTTAAAAAACCCATTTTAAAAGACAAAACCCTTGGTCGGGGAAAAAATATGTCAGTTTTTTCGGGAAGGGTTAAATCATTGGCAGCTTTCAAGCAAAAGGGAAAAAATTAAGGAGAGAAAAAAATCTAAAGGGAGATTGGGAGAAAATACCCAAAATTGGGGTTAAAAAACTGCCAACGCATTATTAAAAACTGGAAGGATATTGGGGGCCCCTAGTCTTCGAGGGAAGGGAAAAGTGGGCCGGAAAAAAAAATCCTTTAATGAAAGTGATCAGCCCATCAAATTAAATTTTTGGGGAAAACAAATTCCCAAAGGGAAAAAAAAGAGAACTCTGGGGGTATGGGTTTTAAGTGAAAGGAATAGCATTTTTCCCCATGCACAATGCAAAGAGAATAAGGGATTGGGGGGCTGAAAGTGTGTAGCCTTTAAAAAAACCCCTAACCCGTTTAGGTTTTAAAGGGGAAAAAAAAGGGTTAAAATTTTTTAGGGAGATAAAGATTGGACTTGGAGGGAATGAAAGGGGGTCATTGGTTTTGAGTCCAGATTTTCCCCGTTTTCCAAAAATGATTGGGGGCATAGGGTATGAAGAGGGGGCAGGTGAAGTGATGCACCATCAGCCAGTGCCCACTGTACATTTCTGTGGGGGCCAAAATGCTATGATCTGGGGTTTCTGCAATGGTCACGTTGGGTTTAGCAAAAGCATTTTGGGTTTAAAAAATGAGGTCAGTGAAAAAAAACCCGAAAAATACTGAATTGGGCCCGGTTTTTTCCATCAATGGATTTTTTCCCTGATGGACGGGGATATTCCAAGAGGGCCCAGCCGGATTTTGGGCCGAAATTTTGAAAAAGAGGGTTTCCCGGGAGCAAGAGAACCCCCTTTTTTTTTTTCCACACATGGATTGCCCACCAAAAGAGTCCAGCCTCCACCACATTGAGGGAAACTTTGGGAGGCTGGAGAAGGCTTTTTCGCAGGGTCAGACTTACCATCATAAACCCGCAAGAAACTTGGGAAAAATTAATTTCAACACCCGGGGGGAAATAAATGTTGTGACATTGGGAGAAGCTTATTTGAAACAATTTCCACAGTGAATCCGTGCCGTAATCAAAGCTAAAGGCGGTCCAACGAAATATTAGAATGTGTGACCGTTTTTTTTTTGGTGGCGACTTTTTTTTTGGCCAGGCAGGGTATATTATTCTTGAGTTTATTTCTGTTTTTCACACTATTCATTTGGATAAAATATAAATTTTGTTCCCCACTGAGCTCACTTTAAATAGAAAACAAGATTTATCAGAAACACAGAAAACATTACCAACAAGTGAAGATTTTCTTCCAGAACAATGAATACTAGGCTAACAACCGACTGTTGAGATGTGGATTTTTGGAACGTCATTAGTAAGTTCCTGTTTCATCACCTTACTATCTGACAGTTCTAAATTCATGTACCTGAACCCAGTGATGGCCTTCTGGATGATGTTTTCATCAAGGCTCTTGTCAAAGACATAAGACAAAGCAGCGATGGTAGGACCCCAAGTCATGGTGAACAAGTCGTAGTCATAGCTGCCTGGGGGTAGGTGGAGAAAAATCCCCTCAGGAGTTGCACCACGGTGTAGCAACACGCTCCATACATAGTTCTCCTTTACTAAACCAGTTTGCTCATCTGGCATCACAATCTCTTCGCTCCTAAGCATTAAAATATCAGTGAGAGAGGGTCAGAGATTGACAAAGGAAACACAAAATAAAAACTAATGCAACCTAAAAAGTGTACTGAAAAGAAGCTAATTTAAATTAATAAAAGTCTAGATAAGGAAAAATACAATTATTCACAAGTTAAACAGTTAGCACTTGACTGAAATTATTACATGATTAATGTATTTGTACAAAAAACATGCTGCTCATCCATGAGGGGGTATTGAGGGGTGGAACATTCATCTTCAAATACGTTGCATTAATGTGGAAAGTAGGAGCTTGCTATATTTATGTAACAAATGGATCCCAACAGAGATAACAGGAAAGATGTATTTTGCTGCCATATTGTGGTCAGAGTTATGCCCTTTTATGACCAATTTAGCTATGTTTCATTATAAATACGTCATTTATATTTATATATTCAAATTAACAACTCAACATAATATAGAATCGGTTTAAAAGCAAAACCACACGGTAAGCCATTAACCTACAATCAATGTCCTGATAGATGCATGTTTTAAAACTAACCATCATTGAAATTATATTGATAGAGCTTAACCACCACTAGATGTTTTAAAAATGTATCAATGTCATTTATGGCCATTGTTCCATACATCTCATATCTGCAGTGCAGGGTCCAGTAAATTTGTAATGAAGGCACCAGAAACAATGCAGTTCTTGACTAGACCCTGTGGTATTTTTGCCCTTTACTAGTGATGTAGATGGCAGGCTGTTAGATTGATAAAAACATTGCAAGAAGTATGCTCAGCTATGCTGATTCCAAGACCCAAGACTGAAACCATCATTCAAACTTGCATTTCAACATAAACACTGTCAACAGTCCAGTTCCAGCTGCAGTTTGTCCATACTTATTTAAGGCCCTGTTCACACCTAGCGCTGTTGAGGCCTAGACGTACTAAGCAAGAACAAAGATATGCTCTCCTTCCCAGGGCCGCAAGAACAAAATGACTTCATTCTGGTCTTGCAGCTTTTTCTTGGTACTTGATCTGGGCAGAACTTTTTCTTGTGTTGTGTCTGACAACTATCAGTGCTGCGGTGAGAGGGGCCATTGAGGATTTTCCAGGAGTTTACTTTGTTCTTGTGTTAAAGTTAGCACTTTAGTTCCTGTGAAGTTATGAAATGTTCTGGCCAGAAAGAACTTTGTTCTTGTTGGTGCCACCTGGAGTAAAAGATCAAACTTCTCTGTTCCTGTGGAGGTTGTAATGGGCTTTAGTCCAGTGTGAACAGTGTGCCCTTCGTGTTCGGACAGCGCTAAATACTGGTGTAAACGTACTTAAGAAACATTGAGGACCACCTTCAGAGGTGGCTATCTGAATACATTCCATCCTGGGACACAGACTCCTGCTTTAAGTAGCGGTTTAAAAAAAAGCGTCAGTAAACAGCAGTTGCCAAAATCAGTGCTGCAGTCTGCAAATCTACAATGATTATATAGCTGTCTGGAATATCTAAAGACTGCATTTTTGTTTTTTGTCCAGATAGAACTTTTAGTTGTTGGAGTAGTTCTTGGTTAAAAAACATTCTCTTATGTTGGGAATTTATTGATCAGCTGATGTTAACATTGTGTATGGGTGAGTAAGTTAATTTTAGCAGTTTTGGTGCTGATTAAATTCACTATGGTCAACAAATTAGGATATTTCTCCTGTAAAGCCCAAAATCTCTATATGTGAAATGCCCAGTCACTTCTAGCACAATAAACCTAAACTACTAAAATTGTGCAAGCGAGTTATCAAACGGCAGAGCTGTTTTATGGGTTGAAGGGTTAGGCTAAGTGTTTATTTCCATGCAACAATGAGTAAGTATGAGTCCGATCACTTAGGGCGCATTTTAATATCCTGAGTGAAGTATCATTGTTAACATTATTGTTAGGCTGGTCTACTTACAATCAGATGAGCCATGCTAATATTAGGTGAATATTAGGTCTGTAGAGGGCCTTACTGTCTTGGAAAGCATAAATTTTTGTAAATGTATGCAAGTGATAACATCAGCAAGGCAACAGGCTTGTATTTATAGTACTATTATCCTTAGCTGACATGTCATAGAATAAGCAGACAGTAACATTAGGCTAAGGTAAGAAGGCTGAAAGCTGAAGACAACAGAACAATTTGTTAAGCCTTATTTAGGACTAATTAGAGTAGGAGAACTCTGTTTTGTTCTAGTTTCTTACTTGATAGCATTGTACATGTCCTCCAGCATGTCCTGATCAAAGTCCTTGTTTCCATTAACACCCTTGAGATTTTTCTTGAATTGCTGTTGGGAAAAACAAGACCAAGAAAAGAAGAAAAGCTAAGTAATGCTGCAGAATACTAAAGCTTTATCTCCTGAGACAAGCCTAACTTTAACTTTATGTGTTTCTACAGACGAGCATATCTCAGACAATGAAGCATTCTGGCCCTTTGCTAAATCAAACCAAAATTTGAAGACCCAAAGGTGGAAACACTTCTCTGTCACTTAACAGGCTTAAGTTCCATGGTTAGGAAAACAAGCCTTAAACCAAATAGGTTTCTGTAAATAAACATAACCACCTAGTGATGACTGATAGCCTCAAGCCTCAGTTCCACGTTCATTCATTTGGAATGGTATGTGATAGCTGGGGGCCTGAAGAGTAAAAATAACAGCTACTCTGCAGGGTCACAGAGAAATAAACAAGGGACAGAGAGCACTGAAGGATGCTGGGTATCAAACCTTTTAAGTGAAACGTTCCTTTGAGGAACACACCACCTTAAAACATGCATCCTCGCTCATCAACTTCAGATCTAGGATCACCTGCTAGCATCAATGTATCAAACCACAAACATCAGAAAACAGACCTCACCTCTACCTTATTTAACACAGCACAAAGACAGAATCTGATGTATTAATTAATAATAATGCCACTGCCCGCAGATGCTGTGGTGCATGTTATGCATAGCAAACAGACAGTGAGACTATGTGCCCTGCAAAGGGGCCATTTCACTACACAACACATGCACACATAAGAGACCGAGAAAGCCAAAAAAAGGAAATCTGCCTGCTGTCGTTTGTCAGTGAAAGCAGCCCACCCAAAAACTGTTCACCAGAGACTATGTTTAGTCTTCAGCAGATGTCAATCAAAGACAGAAAAAACAAGAACAGCAGAAAAACATCAAGCCCACCCCGTTTTCTGCTCTGTTTAAGAGCAGTTCCCCTCCAAAAGGACCACCACTTGCTGTAACTGTTGGCAGGGAGGTTCTGACCTACCAAACTGAATTTGGGCAAATGCTAGCATCACAGAGGAATGTCACACCATGAAACCGTGGACATAAAAAGGTAGGTATGAACACAGAGTGTGGGTTTTGCAAGCATTTCAAAGTTAGTTTCACAGTGACTGGAGAGTAACTTACTTCCACAGTCATGGGGATGTTCTGCTTTCGGACATTGTGGTTATGCTGATCCGTGTTTAGCATTATCACAGCATAGGCCAAAGCAAAGCCTGCATCATTGCTCATGAAAGGAGAGCCATTGACTTTCTGCAAATATACATACAAACAAAGCATTATAACACTTCACACAAACCTGCATATTTCTTAGGAAAAATCTACAGGTGTCTTTGGCCTTCTCTGGTGTTGAGCATGTTCAACTCCACCTAGAATGATTGCTATTCTGAGTAATGTAAAAATGTAAATGTAAAATGTAATGTAAAAATAAGTGTAAAATCTTTACCATTAATTTATTTAATTTCAAACTATTTAATTATGGCCAATCAGACGTTAGACATGACATGCAAAATGGATAAAACTACATTTCTTATTACATTAGTTTCACCAACATCATCAACACAGTGATAAAGGTTCAGAAACGGTCTGTTCTAACACTTACTTTATAGTTAAAATGAGTTCAGTCTCCAGAGAACTACACAGATATGGTAAAGGGCCTGCACTTGTAAAGCACTTCATATAGTCCCCAGAGACCCCAAATCGCTTTACACTACAATCAGTCATCCACCCATTCATTCACACACTGACAGTGGTGAGCTAGAACCTCAGCTGCCCTGGGGTGGACTGACAGAAGTTAGGCTGCCATACAATTGGCGCCACCGGGCCCACTGACCACCATCAACTGGCAAAGTGGTTGAAGTGTCTTGCTCAAGGACACAACGACTGAGAAGGACAGAGCGTGGTTTGGAACATGCAACCCACCAGTTACAGGACGAACCCCTACTACGGGCTTTCCACTTCTGTCCTTTTGTTTTATTTTAACCCTTGTTAAACTTATACCTCTTTGTAGCTTAATGCTACTAAGCAAGTCGGAGTTGTCTAAATTGACAGACAGGGCCAGGTATCCAGGTTGTAAAACAATTTTATATCAAGGGGTCAGACAGACTTTTCCCAGTAATGATGTCATCTTAGAAATGATTAGCCTTTTCTCAACTTGAAAAACAAAAAAACGTAAAATAGCACATTTCTGTTTAAAAGTTTTTTTTCCTTTTGACATAATTTGCATGCAAATCATCACATTTGACTCTTTGTAAATGTCTGTCATGCTGTTATGTGATCACAATTAAACTGAGTGCAGATCAAATGTGAGGGCTCATGTTTTTCAGCCCTTTAAAAAAGGCTTAATCTCACCACTTTAAATCTTTTGTTTAATTTTTTACGATTCTGACATTTAGTGCACTGGTTAAAAATAAAAAATAAAATAAAAAAAGAGGGTCCCCACGTACGTTCCTGGTCTGTATCTCTAGTTTAAACCTGAAGAAGGCGATCTGAGGATCTATCAGGACATCAGCACAACACAAAACAAGAGCTGCGTTCAAAATGTGTGACATTATAGGATTTAATAAAGACGGCATTTTCCCTCCCTTCTTTTGGAAAATCTAAAGCTCAGGGGAGATATCATCTCATACTCTGCCAAAACATAAAAGATAAATAGAATTAAACAAGAGGAACTTCTGAAATTGGTGAATGATCTGTATTCATTTAAAGCATTTTGAATTGTCTTGTTATGCCACTTTTCCACTGGATCAATTTGGCCCTACTCGACTCCACTCTGCCCCTTCTGCAAGCGTTTCCATTAACGTTTTTCCATATCGGTACCTAGTTGTTTGGTCCCTGCGCCTGAGCAGTATGATCAGGTAATGCAGGAAATAGTTAATAAAGATCAAAACGACTACAGTAATATTAGAGACCACAATGGCCGGAGCGGGTCAAAGCGAAATATAATTTTACTATTAACAAATCATAAACCATGAAGGCTGAAAGAAAAAAAAGGACACATCAGATTTCTGAATTAAATGGAGGTAGGGGGCTCCGTATTTAATAACATCCTAAACCAGCTGATCACACATAACATCAGCTGTTTAGATGCACAAACATTTCCTTCAAAACACAGAAAATAATACCACCATGAAACAGCGTGTTTGGTTCAGAAATTTTATTGACAGTCCTTAAGAAAACCAGCATCTGCAGGAGGAGGGAGCAGGCAGAGAGCAGCTGCCCGTAATCAGACTGCCTGCATCGGGTCAAACAAGAGGAAGACCCGCTGTATCCACAGAGCACGAGTATCCAATATCCAACCTAAAACTAACTTCACCACAGTCAAAAGTCTGTGGTTTGCATTTTAATGTCCTTGTCCTCATTATTGCCATGGCTGAGAAATAAATTTCCTCATAAATCCCAAAACTTCTTCAGGCAAAATTTTGCGCTTCACCAGTCCAGGCAGCAGCGTCTCTCCTGTCTGCTTCTCCTAACCCGTACTTGTCATCTACTGCTTCATCCTGGACCGGGTCACGGGGGCAGCAGACTCAGTAGAGACACCCAGACGTCCCTTTCCGCAGACACCTCCTCCAGCTCCTCCGGGGAGGGGGAGGGGGGGGGGGGGGGGGGGGAGTCCAAGGCGTTCCCAGGCGAGCCAAGAGAAATAGTCCCTCCAACGTGTCCTGGGCTTTCCCCCCTCCCAGAGTGGGACATTCCTGGAACACCTCCCGAAGAAGGCACCCAGGAGGCTTCCGGTATAGATGCCCGAGCCATGTGGAGGAGCAGAGGCTCTACTCCAAGCTCCTCCCGGATGGCCGAGCTCCTAACCCTATCTCTAAGGGAGTGCCCGGCCACCCTAAGGAGGAAGCTCATTTCAGCCGCTTGTATCTGGGATCTTGTTCTTTCGGTCATGACCCTAAGTTAATGGCCATAGGTGAGGGTAGGAATGTAGACTGACCGGTAAATCGAGAGCTTCGCTTTTTGGCTCAGCTCTCTCTTCACCACAACGGACTGCCACAGTGTCCCCATTACTGCGGCAGCCGCACCAATCCATCTATTGATCTCCCGCTCGATTCTACCCTCACTCGTGAACAGGACCCCAAGATATTTCAACTCCTCCACTTGAGGAAGGAACCCCCCTCCAACCTGAAGAGCCTCGGACTTGAAGGAGCTGATCCTTATCCCAGCCGCTGCATGCACACTCGACTGCAAACCACCCCAGTGCATGCTATAGGTCTTGGCTAGAAGGGGGCCAGCAGGACCACGTTATCTGCAAAAAGAAGAGGCGAAATCCACTGGTCCCCAAACCGGATTCCCTCTGGCCCTTGGCTGCGCCTAGAAATCCTGTCCATAAAAGTTATGAACAGGACCGGTGACAAAGGGTAGCCCTGCCGGAGTCCAACATGCACTAGGATCAGTTCTGACTTAGTGCCGGCAATGTGGACCAAACTCCTGCTCCACTTGTACAGAGATGGGGGTGGCCCCTAATTAAGGGCCCCTGACTCCGTACTCCCAGAGCACCCCACACAGGGCAACACAAGGGACACAGTCGAAAGCCTTCTCCAGGTCCACAAAACACATGTGGACCGATTTGGCAAACTCCCATGATCCCTGAAGTACTCTGCAGAAGGTGTAGAGCTGGTCCAGTGTTCCACGGTCGGGACGAAAACCACACTGCTCCTCCGAAGCTGAGGTTCAACTATCAGCCGGGCTCTCCTCTCCAAAACCCGTGCATAGGCCTTACCAGGGAGGCTGAGGAGTGTGATCCCCCTGTAGTTGGAACACACCCTCCGGTCACCCTTCTTATGAAGGGGGATCACCACCCCTGTCTGCCAGTCCAGAGGCACTGTCCCTGACCGCAACGCAATGTTGAAGAGGCGTGTCAACCATCACAGCCCCACAACATCCAGAGACTTGAGGTACTCAGGGCAGATCTTTTCCACCCCGAAGCCCTGCCACTGTGGAGTTTTTAACCACCTCGGTGGCTTCAGCCTGGTTGATAAAAAAGTCCAACCCCGAGTCACCAGCCTCTACTTCCACTAGGGAATGCGTGACGGCAGGATTGAGGAGATCCTCAAAGTACTCCTTCCACCGCCCGATTATGTCCCCATTCAAGGTCAGCTGCTCCCCAATCCCACTGTAATCAGTGTTGGCGAAGCACTGCTTCCCCCTCCTGAGGTGCCGGACGGTTTGCCAGAATTGCTTTGAGGCCAACCGGTAGCCAGGCCTGGTGGCTGGGTTGCTCCTCACGGGACCCGGTCGGACCAAGCCCAAACGAGTGACGCGAGGCCATACACCAGTGGGCCCATCACCTGCAGGGGGAACCATGAGGGACCGGTGCAAAGGGGATCGGGCAGCGGACGAAGATGGAGACCTCGGCGGCCCGATCTCAAGATGCTTACGCAGGAATGTTTCTCCTAACCCTTCTATTTAATTATTTATTTTTTATCGTTTTATGCAGATTACTTTAATGTGACAATATCTCACAGTAATGTTAATAGCAGCACAGCGCACTCCACTGAAGGTGGGGCTTCAAGCCATAGTTCAGTGGGTCAGTAGAAACACATCTGGTACCGTACCTAATAGACCGAAACTGAGTGGAGGGGACCCGAGCCGCCTAAAACTAGCCGGTGGAAAAAGGGTAATAATGAAATCTGCTATACAAATTAAACTTGCCCTGCCTATTCTTCTTCTTTCCCACCCTGAGCAATATAAAAAGAAACTGGACCTTCAAATGCAGTACAATTTGTTATCAACCAAGAAGACAGAACGACTACTGTTAAAATCGCGAAGATACATCTATGAACATGGCGGTGTTGTGGGCTGTCTCTTAGCACAGCAGCTTAAGGACCGCCCAGGTGCTCAACAACACCCACAAATAAAAATTAGTACTGGAGAACTGTCGGTTCACCAGAAATTAATGAAATGTTTGCCGCATTCTGGTCAAATTTACATGAGTGAATTTTATCCAGAAATTAAAAACAAGTTACACTTACATGCCAATTGTCAGTAAACATTTCCAGTAGCCTCTGAATTATAGGAGCCTCTCCAGGGAGTCTAAAGGCCTCTAAGTAGAGCCGCAAGGCCTCATCAATACGAAGTCCCTGGAAGGTAAATGTGCTACAAAAAAGGTTTATGTTAGACTGAACATTTAATGTTACATAAAATGAGAACAGATTGACATTTTATAGTACTTCACAAAGCTATCCAGAAGTTCCATGTTCTTGCGATCACTGATGTACTCCCCAATCATCTTTTTGTCCAGACGGGGGTTTTCTCTGAGCCACTGCGCCACCTGTTTTGTGTCCAAGGGGTCACTAAGCAGGCCCTTCTCTTGAAGGAACTGTATTCCCTTTTTAGGCTTCTGGTTAAACTGCTCTGTGCCTGTGATGAGAAGCTGAACACAATCCAGGGGGTCTAATACACTTGTATACAAAGTCTCGATGTAATGTAAAAATTAAACTAATTAAAATCTTTTACTTTTTTCTTGGTTCGAATTTCCATCAGCTCTAGTGACTCAGGTAAACATGCAGAGAAACGATGGGGCTTTTTTGGTCCTTTGTTTGCTGCTGCAGAAAACAAAACTGTGATCAACCACCTATTGAAACTTCCACAAAATGTTTTAAAGGGAGTTTTTGGTTGTCAAGAAGTCTCACCAATATCATTATCTCCTTGATCCTCCCTACCCAGTCTCATCTTTTCAGCCATTAAGAATCCACTGGTAGGTGGATACCCTGAAGTAGTCACAGCTTGCGGGGAATTATTGGGACTACCCATGCTGTGAAGGTCTAAAAAAGAAAATGTTTTGCATCTTCTGTTACATGAATATTTATTTATACAAAAACGTATTTTTTTTCATTAAGAATAAATAAAACAATGGAATATAATAAAAGCAAATTGTGGACTAATACCAGTTATTAAGTCTGTTCCATTTGAGGTGTATTCTTCACCATCTGCTAGCAGTGTGTCAGACTGGTTCTGCTGAGTTGTGTTGTTTACCACCTTGGACTGGCAGTGGGCTTCAATGCTGTCAATGACTGTGAGTAGGGCCTCCAGAGACAGCAGGTGAGTGGTGTAGAGTTGTCCTGACACAGGAAACGCATTCTAAAAAGGTGACAACAACAAAAGGAAGAGTGTGAAAGAGGACAAGCAATTAGACAAATATAGGAGGTAAATAGGTGAGAGAGAGAGAGAGAGACAGAGAGAGAGAGTAGGAAAGACACAGAGACAGACCGACAGAGAGGGAGAGAGAGTGCATCTTATGAGATAAGACAATCCATCTAAGAGGATAAGTTGTTAATTGTCTATTTGACTCACAGAAGAAGACTAGAACAGCTTTGACCTTCAAATTCAGCCTATCCAATCAAAAGAGCACCTTGTTTTTTTTTTATCAAAACAGAATCCTGGAAACACTTCTAAACAAATGATCTTCAGCCCTAGAAATACTTGGACCTAAAAGAGTTAAGAACTCATACCTAAGCAATTCAAATTTGCTCTTGCGGAACAAAATTAATGAAAAGGCCATTTGCTCCCACAGAAACACAAATAAAGTAATGATGTTTCCTTCTTGTAGAAGTTAAAGGTGTAGTACCTTGCAGACGTCTCTGTGTTTGGTCAATCTTAAATTATCCATAATATGAGAATAAGATGATTTCTATAGTTTTTAGTCATGAAGCCATTTACAGACAAAGTCAAATGCAAAATAGCGAATGAATGAATGAAAAAAAGGCAGGATTAATTTATTAGTTAAATTACCCATTCAAATAAATGAGCCACAATTGATGTTACCTTGGAGAGTAGCTTAGTGAGGTCTTCAAACAGATTTGAGCAGTAGAAGTCACAGTCATAGTTAATGTACAGCTCAGTGACAAAGCTGGGGATCCTCCAGAGCTGGACCACAGCCTCCAGACCCATTTCCTTCATCTCATAGGGCATCTTAGCATTCTCTGATGTGATAATGTCCATCACTTTCTTCAAGTACATCTGCCATGTCAGAACACAGTGTGTTAGTTTGTTGAGCAAAGGTCAACAAAAGGATGCCAAAGGTACGTACATGATGTTCAACTAACAGCATCTAGTAAAAAAAATCAGTGAATACTGTTACCTCCAGCTGAAACTTTAAATGTTCTCTCATGCTTTCAAAAAGCAAGAAGCAAACTCGCATGGAGGAAGCGTAGAGGTTCATGCGCTCCACACTCAGCAGCTACAACACAGATCACATGTATCATTACACTCTTCTTTTGATTCCAATTCACTAATCTCAAAATAAAATAGCTATACTTAACAAATATTAACACTAATTTAAAACAATCAACATAAAAATGTATTTAAAAGATAGCAAAAAGTGAAAGTAGTAAAGCTTCAAACTATCAGCAAAGTTTTAGTTTAACAGACATTATTACTTCCTGTACAGAATAAAATATGCCAACAACAGGAACAACAAGAAAAAAACACCCTCAATATTCTTTTTTACCTGAAACAGATGCCTGCAAAGCTCATCTTTAACGAGGACTAGTAAAGACTGATAATTCACAATGTATGAAGACTCCAGGGCTACAGTCAGAAGCTGCAGGCCCATGTGTATCATAGCATCAGTATTGTGGCGGTCATGAGGATTGGTCAGTGAAATCAAAAACGGAAAAGTTCTCTTAGACATGGTAGGCCATAAGGAATGAGGGCGACTCCTAAACAAAACAGGGAATAGGAAAATAAGCCATTAAAAGAACTGAAAAAGAGATTAAAATTACCAAATGTTACTGGTGACTAAACAAGAAAATACTAACAGTACAGCTGAACACTTGAAGTTATTACAGACACATTTAAGGTCCAACATTTACAAAAAGCTACTGTTTTAAGCGTAACAGGAACGGCCGAGTCTCTCATCTCCCTACCGTCTCTCTGTGTGGACTGTGTGAATCGGACTCCACGGGGGTTAACATAGTCCATGTCATGAACAGAAGGGGTCTCTGACTGCTCAGTAACAGAGTCCAGAACTTCAGGGATGGACTCCACAGATGCGGCCGGAGCTGCTTCAATCTGCCGACTCTCAAACTGCACAACAAATGAAGATTAAAGAAGTCACATGCCAGTCCCACAAAAAAAACCAACACATGTTTTATGGTTTATGATATATTTTGCCAATAGAGGTAAATAATCTACCTGTGTGTGTGAAGAGCCAGACTCAGTACCAGGTAGTGAGGTAGCAGTGTAAGGGGTGTTTGCAGATGTGATAGATTGTTCCAGGTCTGAAAGGTCTTCCCGGGAGGTGGCTTTGGAACATGCATCCAGGCCACTGTCTGTGGCTGTGGGGCTGGATATGGAAGAGCCAGCACTGTCTGAGGTGCCCAGGCTGGAGTTAGAAAAGCCTTGTTCAATAAATGGAACACCACCTAGAAAAACAGAGATAAAGTCATACAAGAAATCAGTTCACCACCACAGGCACAAAAATCAGAAGTAAAAAGTCCACAATCCATCTTTTGCGAATTCCTTTACCTTTTCTAATTTCAGTAAGTGTGCATTGGTAATCTTTCATACTGACATGATCTACGTTAACTCCGCTGGCATTTTTTCCAAGAAGATAACAGACAGCAATAGCATTTGACCTGATTTAATTTTGTAAATATGCCTAAAAGCACTGATAACTGGGACTTTGTTTACCTGAGAGGTTGTTGCTGAGGGTGCTGGGATTGCTTGGATCTGAAGGACTTTGGACCATGTGGCGAGGGGGCCTTGGAGAGCGTTTCTGCTTCTTCCATTTGGATGACTCGCCTATTCCTCCAGCACGCATCTTCAACTAAACAAAATGGAATCGAAATGAATGAAGCCTTTTCAAGCATGGCTGTGGGTTCATTACTAGAAATTACAGATACTTTGTCTCTCTTAAATGTATCCAGAAACCAACAGAAACAAGTCTGAGCAATAAATGAATGAGCTCCAAACCTAACCGGATGTAAAACGCTTAAATGAAACCTTATTAGCAGTTTAAGCTGAAGCTAGATGAGGAAATTCATCTAAAAGGATCAAATCCAAGTTTAGTAAAGTAGTACACAGACTATTAGTGCCAGAAAATTAATATCAATATCTGGTCAAATTAAAATATTGTGTTACATGTTAAAAGTCTGACCATAATAATAGGAGAAACTGCATCACATTTATTGAGTCAGAACAAAATGCAATATTAGTACAAGATTCATTTGTGAGTAGGTAGATTAATATAATTGTTAGGGAGCCGCAGCATTGAGCAGATATTCTCTAATCATTCTACAGCATTATGTTTTGTTACACTGCTCTTTCTAGTTTTAGGATACAGAGGTGGGAAGATAAAGTTATAGTAAAAAGGAAGTAAACCCTCTTTCAGTTTTAGGGTTTTACATGTCAGGACATATTAAAAATTACCATCTATTTTGCAGGTTCTAAAATGATCAAACCTTAAATAATTCAAATAATCAAACCTTACGTGTACAAAAATAAACAGAATCCACATCCACGTGTCACTTTTATTAAACAAAGAAAGCCAAAATGGAAAAGCTATGTGAAAAATACGAAATAGACTGTTGCTGTTTTAGGAGGAAAAATAGCAGAAATGCCCTGTTATGGAAATCCATAAGTAGGACCAATCCTGCCATAATTAAGAATAAATATAGAAATGAATAAATGACTTAATAAAAAAAAATAAATAAATCACTGGGCCAAAAAGTAGCTAGAAATATAAAATAGTGCGACATTAAATGCAACAAAATAATAAAAAGAGATCTATTCAATAATTGATCAAATAATCAGATATAAATACATATTTAATCCACTACTGTTATTTAAACCACAAATTTTCGAATCATATTTTTTTTCTTGAACTCTATATTTTTCCTTTGTTTATTTATTCCTTTCACATTTATTACCACCCAAATATATTTAAAACATGTTTTTTTTCTCTGTTTAAGGAGGAAGAGAAAATATATCATCCATCCATCCATTTTCTATACCTGCTTCTTCCGTACAGGCCAGAAGCGGGGTACACCCTGGACAGGTTGCCAGGGCAACACAGAGACACACAGGACAAACAACATGCACACACCCTTTCACACCTAAGGACAATTTAGAGAGACCAATTAACCTAACAATCATGTTTTTGGACTGTGGGAGGAAGCCAGAGTACCCGGAGAGAACCTACGCATGCACGGGGAGAACATGCTAACTCCATGCAGAAAGAGTCAAACCGAGGACCTTCTTTCTGTAAGGCAACAGTGCTACCAAATGCGCCACGGTACTCCATAAATGCACTTATCAGCATAGGTGACATTTAAAAAAAACATTACTTTTGGGAGTTTCTTGAGCCTGCTGGTGTGTATTAACACAATTCCAAGAAAGAAAGACATCAGCAGTAACCTAAGATAAGAAGTTGTTTATTTCTATCACTCCATCGTTCTACAGTAAGAACAATAATTTGAAAAACAAAAAACAAAAAAACATTTAAACATTTAACCCCTTGTAGGAATTACGCTCCTGTACAGCCAAGGTTGCGCATGTATACCACTACTGCCTCTTGATGCATACTCCACACATGCCAAGAATTTTATTGGAAGCACTGTTTTAGCAGTGACCGTTATGCCCAAAATGCGCCTAATTTCACAAGTCTATATACTAAATACCTAAAATGATATCTATTGTATGTGCTATATTCAAATTAACAATCTGTACGCAATTTAGAATCTGCTTGACAGCAAAAAACACAGCCTATTTATATAATTGTAAATAAACTTCAGTAAGTGGTGAAGAAGGAAGAAATTTATCTTGAGGTCTGACTGTGCAAAGCTTAGAGAATTATGAAAAAAATGCCAAGAAATCAATCTCAGACTCTACAGGCATCAGTTAGCCTGTTAAATATTACAATAATCTCTGCGGTAGGTCTTCAGTTATTTATCTTTGCTGTAGTTTGTTAGACTAATTGGTAACCTGGTGTGTATTTTTTTATTACACATAATAATTAATTTGAATAATTTGAGTAATTTTAGGTTTAGCATGTAATTTTGTTTTTGAAATGTAATTTATTTGTTCCAGAAGGGGGCGCCTAGGGCTCATTTAAGAACTATGAAAGTTGGTAGGCAGGGAAAATGTGATGCTTTTAAAATAAATTGATGCTGAAGATTGTGGATGTATTGCAAATTGAAACTTTGATATATGTGAGTACAATCTACATTGTACATTGTACTCAAGCTTCTGTTTATTGCTTTGTTTCTTTCCTGTTTGAAGCAACTGACAGAGCTTTTGCTGCCATTAAATAATTTTAGAACATAGTTAAACTGGATAATTTTTATTGTGTCTTGATACATAATTGAAAGAGGGCTAGATTTCCTTTCACCATAACTGCATATGTGAAAGGATCTTACCAAAGATAACAAGATATTCAATAATGCATACATACAGATATGGGTGAGGCATGGTTAAATGACTTCACCCTGAGATCTTTGAAAGAGCAGAGGAAAGGTTACAAAGAAATATATTTGCCAGCCTACAGAGCACTTTAATCTATCTTCCTTACCTGCACACGTTTGTTTTTCCACAAGATATTGTAAGCCTCAGAAAAGAAAAGGAGGAGGCAGGTGCCCATGGTTAGTGATATAACACTTAATAGGCCAACGTATGACATGCTTAAGCAGGAACATCCGTGCATGAAGGGACAGGTTCTGATTCCAAACTGGGCAGAGGGTTTGGAGTAATGCACACAACTAATACAGGATCTAAACACTGCAGAATATTGAACCAGGACGGAGCAAGGAATGCAGAAGATATGCAAAAATGAAGAACTAAACACATCACTGAATACCTTATTTATCTGAGCATCTTTCATTGTGACCATTTTTCACAGAATAGAACCATTATGACATCTACACTACAAGATAGCAACAGTTTATGGTAATAAGAGAAAAACAAAGAGGAAGAGAGTTTTGCAATTCTTCCAACCACCTGCGGAGCGTTATTGATAGTGGAGCTGTTGTTGGTTGCTCAATTTGTAAAGAGATCTTTGAAGCCAAATATGGCTATTGAAATGTATATGTCCAGCACATAACTCCATATTTGTTACTGTATAGAAAATGATTTTCCAATGTTAAAAGAAAACTTGAAAAAGTGCATGAAAAAAGTGTGTCTCAATTTCAACTGGTTCAACGTAATAGAGCCAAATCTTCCTTTGTTGCTTAGCTCTACAGTGGACAGCTTTGCAATACTCAAATACACTCAAATACACTGCTGTTTCCAAGGTAACACGTCAAACCTCAGGCGTCATGCCGGTTTTATTATTTCCTCCTTCATATAGAACTATTTTAAAAGAAATAAAATAAATAAATTTGGTTATATGATATCATAACTTTTCTGTGCACACTGCTAGGGCTGCACTATATACCACAAATGTATTGATATATACTATGGCTATTTATAAAAAAATAAGCTTTTATTTTACCATATAACAAATGCTGGATGCTCTAGGAATATTCTTTATCAACCTTGGACATGTTACAGTGTTGCATTACTGGCTTCTGTGTAGTGGCCAGTTAAACATGGGCTACCCTCTTCAGACATTAAAACCAAAAAGCTGCTATAAAAATAATATATTAAAAAATGTTAAGCTTTCTTGTATTAGACATTTTTATTAAGTTAAGTCCTGATCGAAACTAAAATATTAAATAACTACCAGGATTTTAACCCTAATGCCATTGTTGTCACATGATATTAATATTAGTTCCAAACAACATACAAAATGCAAGTAATATTTACCAGTCAGAACACTGGGAATGTTATATGTACAGAATTTACCTTTCCCAGCTTATTACATAATAGTTCATAACCAGACTTCACAGCCACAAACAGCCAAGAAAACAGAAAACAATGATGAAACCCATCACAAAAAACTGAAGTAAAATATAGGCAAGCAAATCACATATACAGTCAGCATAGCATCTAAGTCATGTTACCTTCTTCATGTTGGTTCCCACATAACTCTTTGCCTCCTCTTTGAACTGGGGTAGCCTACAAAAACACACAGTTAGTTTAATTTAGCAAAAAATGATTGAAGGTAAAAGTGGTTTCTAAACAACGTTTAGAAAAACATGAGAGTCGGTTGGTGTGTCCCAACATTTGAGTGTTAACGAAACTGAGGAATTACACAGCCAGCACAAGCCCTGACAAAGCTTAGATAGGGCCAACATCTATTCATTTTACCTTTTCTTTTTGTTTCATTTATAGTGGATGTATTGCAATTTTTAACATCTTTTGACAAAAATCTTAATACCTCATTAGACTGTAAGTAGACTATGCACAGCAGAGAAGGCCATCATGACATTACAGTATTTTCCAGTCAAACATTCTGCTAGATGTGGGCTGGTACTGAACTTCTAGTTTCACAGAGTTTTAATAAAAACCTAAAGTGTATTACATGATCCAACACCTTTCATCTGAAACAGAATGAAGACTGATTCTACTGCTCCTAAAACAATGTCATATTATTTTTACATTTATAATAATGTATCTATTAGATCCTTTTACTGCCTCCATAGTTGAGTAGCATTGAGCAGAACTGCTGTCTTCAGCTATGGATGCCCCCCTCCTGGTTCATGGCATCTTAAGGGTCTGTATAATCTTGCTAAAAATCCATGGATTTATTTCATTTGACCTTATTTCTTTCATTGCCTACACTTGATTATGCTTTTCAATTCATGTAAATTAATTTCTCCTTTTGTTTCACAGTTTTTTGTATAATTTCTTAGTTTTCATTCTAAGTTTAGTTATTTTTAGGCATTTAGGCAATGTGTTTTAGTTGACTGACTTGTCTTTCAATCAGGTATTCTCAAGTCACTGGGAGGAGAACCTGGGCCAGAGCCAGTTTACGCCGAAGGGACGATAAATCCTCTGGCCTGGGCACACCTTGGGATCCCGCAGAATGAGCTGGAAAGAGGAATGTATGGGTTTGCCTTATAGACCTTTTAAGTCTGCAACCTGATCCATCCAATCTATCCAATTCATCCTCTGCTTATCCACGATCATCCCTCTCCCTGGGGGCACCCTCCAGCTTATTCTAAGGGATTCTAGGGTGTTCCCAGGCCAGAGGTCCTGGGACTGTCCTATGTGTTGCAGCCATGTGACAGCCTTGTTCAATAATTCCTTTGAGTAGAACTGGTTTAATTTACTATTTTCAAAGTTCACACTATGCACTGGTATATGCAGATTTTTTTTGTAAAGATTTGTATATAACTATTTACTTCACACTCCTGAATAATTTCTGGGTGTGCATCAGTCCTTCGGGGGAATAGATTTTTAAACCAAAGCTTAGGAAACTGATTGAATTATTGATGAATTTGTATTAATTATTATAAAAGGAGTTCGCTGAGTATTTAACAATGGTGGTTGCCTAATTAAATCCTGTTAGTGACACAATGCAAAAATGACATAATTTAGCTTAGGACTTGTGACCTATCTTCACGTAAACCTCACTGTGACTAATAAATCATTAACCATGAAACAGATCTCAAAGATCAACAGTTAAGGCCTGTATTGCTGTTGGCCTGATGTGATCCTGAAAGCCAGCCTGTTTGAGTAAATCATCCTTTCTTATTTAATCTTTACTGATTCCACACAGTGGTACAGATATCCATTACAGGTACCTGGCATCGCTTTCACCCCAAAAATAGGGAATGCTTTTTGTCTAATATACACTATATCTTGTCTGGGATAGATAATTATTCGACTACCATCACAAATATTTTAATGTTTAATATCACAAGCCACATATAATTTCGTGATGTGAATGAGAATAAAAAATAGGATTAGCAATATGCATACAACAGAAAACAAAGAACATTCTCTGCACATATTAGATTTCTTTTAGCAAACTCTGAGCTAACTGAACAAGAGGTTTAAAGGCAAGAGACTAGGTATGATGTTGAATCAGATATCTTCAAAACAAGCTTCCAAACTAACTGTAGGTACCCTGACTTTTTAACTTTATTCATTAGCATGGAATGATTAAAGGGTAATATGATGTTAAACACATGAATGGCTGTTGGTCTAAAAATGTATGCTCATTGTATGAGTTTAAAGAGGTGGTGGGGGGATTAGATTAAACAATTCAGAAGGATTTTTGAATATTATTTTCGCCTGATATGGCTGAAAGGACAATTTGATATTAAAACCTTTAAAACTCCTATTTTAGTTAAAATGAAACAAATGACCTTTAAATGCTCTCCTATGCTGCTGGAAAGGTGGGAAGCTCAGAATTTATAGAACAGCCAATAAAACCTCTGCTCAGTACTGACTAAGAAACGCTTAATTGTATTCTGAAGTCACACTAAAACAAGTGCATGTGGGGCCCTAGGGTTCTGTAGACACTAAAGCTTAGCTGAAAATGAGATGTCCCAAGTGCGCGCACACACACACACACAGAGAGAGAGAGAGAGGGAGAGAGAGAGAGAGAGAACCGGAGCCTGCAAAGCCCTCCTGACATTAACTACACGGTAGTGTTGTCTTGTGATCATTATTATACAATGATCTGTGGGCCAACAGATTAACAGGCCTAATCTTTCAGCAGGCAATTGAAGTCTCCTCCTAAAAAGCTGTGGAGATCTGCTGCTCATTATCCATTTTATTGGGGTGAGAGTGCAGCCCATGCAGAATCACATCTCTATTATCCAGCATCACAGGGCAAGTGGGGGTAGAAAAGTGAGCAAGATGTCAAGAGAAAGAGAAAGAGATCAAAGTAAAAATAATGGAGCTAACAGTCCACTAAACTGACATATTCTTCCACAAGAAGGCGTTGGTTTTTGAGTATGGCTGCTGTCTTTTCGAATCCCACAGTCTTGCAAAAAGACATGTAACAAGGTGCAGTAAGAGTTCCTCACACAATGCCTAGAGGAGTGTCTGAATATTTAGAAGCTTGATGAAAAAAAAAATGGGATGGAGTGGACCCCCCACTTTGTGTTAATTCCTATGTCAAAGAGCAAAGTTGAAAAGAACCTGAATTCAAAGACAACTGGAGGTGGGGAGGGTCATGTAATGGAACTGGAGAATGAATAAGCCACTGCCCAAGCATACAGGGGAAAAGCTTTATTAACGCTGTTCAAACAAGTCCTAAGAGACATCTATGTAGATATCCTTCAACCTTTTATTGAAAACTGAAAAGGGGTTGTGATTAGACAACCTAAATGATGGAGTTTTAAACTACACTTTGTATAAACTGTTTCTATTGATTGTAGATCAAAAAAAGTTATCAAGTTTATAGTTAAACTTGTATTAATTGAAATATTTAATTATAAAATGGTGGCTGTAAAGTTAACAACTACAGACACAATACACATCTACTCCCTTATAGAATATTATATGATACATCTGTTTACCTGGAGAACAGCAGCTGCACCATGTCAACCAGTGTGTGTTCTGCAGACTTTCTCAGGAGCTCTGCAAGCAGACCGGAAAAAGACATAAGAACCAAACAGACAGAAGTTATATCCTACCACGAAACTCAAACAAATCCAATCCTAATGGAGATTATTTAATAGATTAGAGGGCTACAAAACAATATAGCTATCTTGGGAAAAAAGGTCATCAGTCATAAGAGGCTGGCTCCGTTGTTTAATTCAGAGCTGTGTACCTTAGAAGGTGGCACACTACACATTTACAACAATCCTACAAAATCTGGGTAAAAAATGTGGGATAAAAAACTTTGCCAGTCTAAAACAAAATATTTTCCATCATTTTTGGGGAGAACAAAAATAATTCTAGGTTTCTTTCTTAGTACATTGGTGTTATTTACACAGAGTTAGAGCTCTGTCGACCTTCAGCTCTCAGCAATACGTTTAACGTTTTTATAAATAAGATTAATTCAATCAAAAGTTCTTTATTAAGAGAGGAAGCATTAGAAATATTTATAGAACCTCACCTGTATTTGAATAGTTTTAATCAAGTTCAGCTTTCTAAGTTATTCAAAGTATTAGCATCATTTAATCCTTCAATTTAAATGTTGCAATCTCAAAAAATCTAACTCATACTCGTCTGATTCAAGTTTGTTCATATTAAAAGTAATTCTTATTCACCCACTAAGGGTTACTTATGGAGTAACACAGGGTACAAGTGCTTGGCTGGGACTTAGTCACATTAATTTTGATTAATTAATCACAGGAAAAAATGTATTCCTTTAATGCCTATATTTTATAAAGTCTCTCTACAAATGATACTGTTGGCCCTATTTTTCAGTGTTTAACCCTGTCTCTCTCCTAGACAAAGCACCCGGAGGAGATATTTCTGCCACTAACTATATGCTTAACAGTTCACTTCTCAAAATTTGTCAGCAAAGTGGAATGCCAAAGTTTCATATCAAAGGTTGCCACATCATGTAAACATTAGCTACAGTTGCATATACCGCAATAAATCATACGAGTGTTTGACGAGTTTCTGAAAAACTCACCACTTAAGCGCATCTCGAAGCAGATTCTGAAACAGGACTGCATTATTTCACACACAGACTCATTGGTCAGATGGGCTCCAACTGGCGTCAGCAGCAAAGTCCTAAGGACCTGAAGCAGCAAAAAAGAAAAAAGATCACAATCCAGTTATTATAACTAGTTTTTAGTGGTGGTGGTAACTGGTTGAAAATCTCTGTCTCTGTCCCATTATTAAGGGTTGTGTGAATATAAAAAGGCACCTGAAAGATGTGTTATGCACAAAAACAGGTGATGGAAAGTGTACAAGCGCAGTCACTGGCATGCAGTTTGGTCACTTGCTACCAGGTGCAGATGAAAATAAAAGACAGGTTTATAATTAAGGATAGTCACATAAAGGTACACTTTTATATATAAATATTTCAAAATGAATCCCCATTCCTAAGCTTTATGTACTTCTGTTGTAATTTATCAGACAACAGTTTACAGTATATGGTGCAAGAACAGGATATATTTTATAAATTTTGTGTTAACAGTTGTTTTATCTATAAAAATTTAAATGAATTTAGTTAACAGTAACTAATTTATCTGTGGCTTGAGTAGAATCTAGTGTGGCAGGTCTTAAAAACAGCTCCGACATCTGACTTCATATTAGAGGTTTTAATTCAAAAACACGCTAATGACCAAGTTCCAAACTTCACTCAATAAATTGGAGATAAAACTGGATTCAGATGGTAGTAGAGGAACAGGCATAACACCAGGTAATGATCATGTCCTGTGATTATTCAGTTTCAAAACTGTCAGACCTTACAGTTTATCATCAGACACACTTCCCAAAGGACAGCTCTGAGCTATCACAACTAGCAGATTTGAATGTTGGATGATTAAAGTCCAGAAGTCAGAAAAAAGAGGGCCAAATAGAAGAAGCAATGGCAAAGCTGTACAGACAAGGTCCTTTTTCAGGGGACATCAAAGATCTCCAATGACACAATCCCCACCAATACAGACCTAGCCAACAGCAATATTTTAGATTTTATTAAATAATTTCACTAGGGGCTGGGGTATTTGATTAGTTCATTTCTATCCTGGTATAAATTGATTGCTTGGCTAGGCCATTCTGGATAGAGAGAGTGCTTGTCTTAATGATGCAATCAATGAGACACATCCCTTTTTTTCCTGTCGCAGGTTTGGATGCTTTACTATGTTATTCATATTCTGGTGAAATTATGCCGCCAGATGTATAGGCTCCACACCATGCACCAAAATATGTCTGACATGATATAATATTCAAGTTTTCTACTTAATGATGGGTTTGGTTATCTGCCTTCCTATAGCACAGAATCACAGTGGTACATGCAGCTCCACGTCGTTGGTACTAGTCAAAACAAAAGTCTTCACAGCATTAACTCGAACGGACACAAGAGAAAAAAAATCTTTCCTAGCTCAAAGATTTCACAAGAAGATTGTTGCCACAAGTAAAAAACTTGTTCTACCTGAAGAATTTTCATCAGGACCACTTCATCACTTGCAGGATCTGTTCCCACAAATCTTGCATGTGTGACTGCGTCTGCCATGTTCTCGATAGCCTCTGCAGCAGCCTCATGGTTAGAATCTGGAAACAGATAAGAAACACACCATTTTATTTCAATGTGGCACAGTCTTTAACAGAAATACACTTCCTCTCAGAACTAAATTAATTTTTTAGTGGATCACAAAAATATTCACCCTCCTTGACTTTTTACTTATTTTATTACATACCAACCTGTGGTTTAAGTGTCTTTTAATCTTATTTTATGTGATGGATCTGTACTAAATAGTCTAGGTTGGTGAAGTGAAATGAATAAAACAAAGTGGGTCTTCAAAGTCCCTTAGGAGACATACTTTGTGCATACGTCCGGTACATTGTGATTATACTTATTTAGTTCAACGGGTGTAACATAAAGTTGCATTCGCCATTTAAACTGTAACATTCTGAAGCAGCTATTTATAGACATAGTATGTGCTTTGGCACTGGCCCTTTCCGCGTCTTGCTCCTTTATGGATAATGAAAGGTCCCCATGCCATGAGACAAATCTATCAATTGAGTTCTGATGTATTAGAGAGCAACAGTTTATAAAATTCCAATATAATACCCTTTTCAACTTATTCTTAATGATTATTTTTTCTAATGATACAAGGGGAGGCTTGTTAAGATTACTACCATTCACTTTCACAAAACTTCTCAGCTGTAGGTACGGTGATAGCAAAATTTTAAATGATTTTGTCCTTCTGAGGTGACGATATGTCTGACCTGACAATGGCTTCTACCTTCCTTCCTGCTCCCTCGTGCTGGTCCGCAAAAGACCAAAAAATTGAGGCACGTGATGTCGCCCGGTATGGCGGACCCGGGGTCCCACCCTGGAGCCAGGCCTGGGGTCGGGACTCGTCGGAGAGCGCCTAGGTTGCTCCTCGTGGGACCCGGCCGGGCCAAACCCAAACGAAAGACGCCTAAACATCCCCTCGTGGCCCGATCTCCGGATGCTTAGGCTGGCTCTAGGGATGTGGAATGTCACCTCACTGGGTGGGAAGGAGCCTGAGCTTGTGTGGCAGGTCAAGAGATATCAACTAGAAATAGTCGGGCTCACCTCCACGCACAGCGTGGGCTCTGGAACCCATCTCCTCGAGATGGGCTGGACTCTCAGTGGGCTGGAGTGGGTTTGCTTGTTGCCTCTCAGCTCAGCTGTCTCGTGTTGGGGTTTACCCCAGTGGACGAGAGGGTCGAATCCCTGCGCCTTCGGGTTGGGGACAGATCTCTGACTGTCGTTTCGGCTTACGGGCCAGGCGGTAGTGCAGAGTACCCGGCCGTCTTGGCGTCCCTGTTGGGGGTGCTGGATAGTGCCCCTTCCGGGGACTCCATTATTCTGCTGGGGGACTTCAACACCCACGTGGGAAACGACAGTGACACCTGGAGTGGCGTGATAAGGAGGAATGGCCTCCACGATCTGAATCTGAGTCGTGTTTCGTTATTGGACTTCTGTGCTAGTCATGGATTGTCCATAATGAACACCATGATCAAGCATAAGGGTGTTCATCAGTGCACTTGGCACCCGGACACCCTACGCAGGAGGTCGATGATCGACTTTGTTGTTTATCTCGTGAGATCTTCGGCCACATGTTTTGGACACTTGGATGAAGAGAGCAGCTGAGCTGTCCACTGATCACCACCTGGGGGTGAGTTGGATCCGCTGAAAGAGGAGAAAGCCGGACCGACTTGGTAGGCCCAAGCGTATGGTGAGGGTCTGCGGGGAATGTCTGGCAGAGCCCTCGGCCAGGAATGTATTCAACTCCCAACTCCGGGAGGGCTTTGACCAGATTCCGGGGGATGTTGGAGACATAGAATCCGAGTGGACCATGTTCTCCGCATCTATTGTCGACGCTGCTGCCTGTAGCTGCGGCCCTAAGGTCTGCGGTGCCTGTCGCGGCGGTAATCCCCGAACCCGGTGGTGGACACCAGCAGTAAGGGACACTGTCAAGCTGAAGAAGATGTCCTATCGGCTGTGGTTGGCTTGTGGGACTCCTGAGGCGGCTGACGGGTACCGTGAGGCCAAGCGTGCCACGGCTCGGGGTGTGGCAGAGGCAAAAATTGGGCCTGGGAGGAGTTCAGTGAGGCTACGGAGAAGGACTACCGGTTGGCCTCGAAGCGATTCTGGCAAACCGTCCGGTGCCTCAGGAGGGGGAAGCAGTGCTTCGCCAACACTGTTTACAGTGGGGATGGGAGGCTGCTGACCTTGACTGGGGACATTATCAGGCGGCGGAAGGAGTACTTCAAGGATCTTCTCAATCCTGCCATCACGCATTCCCTGGTGGAAACAGAGGCTGGGGACTCGGGGTTTGACTCTTTCATCACCCAGGCTGAAGTCACCAAGGTGGTTAAAAAGTTCCGCGGTGGCAGGGCTTCGGGGTTGGATGAGATTTGCCCTGAGTACCTCAAGTCTCTGGATGTTGTGGGGCTGTCATGGTTGACACGCCTCTTCAACATTACATGGCGATCAGGGACAGTGCCTCTGGACTGGCAGACTGGGGTGGCGGTCCCACTTTATAAGAAGGGTGACCGGAGGGGGTGTTCCAACTACAGGGAGAGCACACTCCTCAGCCTCCCTGGTAAGGTCTACGCCAGGGTATTGGAGAGGAGAGTCCGGGCGATAGTCGAACCTCCGCTTCAAGAGGAGCAGTGTGGTTTTCGTCCCAGCCGTGGAACACTGGACCAGCTCTATACCCTCTACAGGGTACTCGAGGGTTCAAGGGAGTTTGCCCACTGGTCCACTTGTGTTTTGTGGACCTGGAGAAGGCATTCGACTGTGTCCCTCGTGGTGCCCTGTGGGGGGTGCTCCAGGAGTATGGAATCGGGGGCCCTTTATTAGGGGCCATCCGGTTTCTGTACAAGCAGAGCAGGAGTTTGGTCCGCATTGCCAGCACCAAGTCGGACCTTTAGGCCCGGTGCATGTTGGACTCCGACAGGGCTGCCCTTTATCAGCGGTCTTGTTCATAACTTTCAGGATTTCTAGGCATAGCCAACGGCCGGAGGGGGTCTGGTTTGGGGACCAGTGGATTTCGTCTCTTCTTTTTGCAGATGACGTGGTCCTACTGGCCCCCTCTAGCCAAGACCTACAGCATGCGCTGGGGCGGTTCGCTGCCGAGTGTGAAGTGGCTGGGATGAAGATCAGCTCCTCCAAGTCCAAGGCCATGGTTCTCAACCGGAAAAGGGTAGCTTGTCCTCTTCAGGCTGGAGGGGAGTTCCTGCCTGAAGTGGAGGAGTTCATGTATCTCAGGGTCTTGTTCACGAGTGAGGGAAGAATGTGTCATGACCGAAAGATCAAGATCCCGGATACAAGCGGGCTGAAATGAGCTTCCTCCGTAGGATGGCCGGGCACTCCCTTAGAGATAGGGTCAGGAGCTCAGCCATCCGGTAGGGGCTCGGAGTAGAGCCGCTGCTCCTCCACATCCAGAGGAGCCAGTTGAGGTGGCTCGGGCATCTATACCGGATGGCTCCTGGACGCCTTCCTCGGGAGGAGTTCCAGGAACGTCCCACCGGAAGGAGGCCCAGGGGACGGCCCAGGACACGCTGGAGGGACTATGTTTCTCAGCTGGCCTGGGAACGCCTTGGGCTCCCCCCGGAGGAGCTGGTATGGACTGTTTTAAGGGCAATTTCAAACCAGCTGTATTCCAGGTTGAACCCCAGCTCACGTTCCCAAGTTGTTTTGATAAAAGTGAAGAATTAGATGAGAGAAGTGAGCTAGAAAATTTAGAAATTAAGGATTTCAGTAGAACTTTTGGATTAGGATATGCCTCTCACCGATGAGGTGGAAGAATGAAAACTTAAAAAATAAGATTTTATACAGTGTTTGATGTGAAAGTAACAGAATAGGAGGAGAGCCTTGAGCATGGCAGAAACAGCAAAGAAATCTGTCAATCATTACCATGCAAACTTGGTAGCTTGTATTTACAGCTGCTCTCTTCATAAATTGGTTTAATGTTTCTTTTCTTTATCTTTACTTGTCTTCGTAATGGCTCTAGCATAAGGCTGAGGCATCATAGCTGAAATACATGCAGACAAATTCTGACCTTTTAACTTCTAAAATATTTTAACTACTAATTATTTTGCACTGTACTGCATGAAATGTTGCTGTTGGGTACAAGATCTAAGGTCAAATCCAACAGGAAGCTCATCAAGAGTACCTTTTGGTCCGAGAAATACCTTATTTAACTAAAAGCAACCAACAACAAATGCCCAGCAGCTGAACTCTCACATGGTCGATCCACACTGCACTTCCAAACTTGAGATCTGATGACCAGATGTGGCCTTCTGTTGGAAACAGTCTGGGACGAATTGGCTGCCAGAGCAACAGGAGTCAGTGTTTATGAAACTTGAGAGGCTACCAAGCCATTTTCCTGGAGCCAGCTTGTTTTCCTTTCTCATCTCGCCTAAGAGCAGCAACTCATTAACTAATAAGTAGTGGGGGATGGAGGAGCAGATGTATAGACAGAATGACAAAGTGATTAAAGGGACACACAAACCCTTTAAAGAAAGACACAAATTTTACCTAATTTAGTAAACTACTTTAATGTTTGGAACATTTTAATAATTGGTAGCTAGTGCATGGAGCTTAAGTGAAGGTAGTGTTTTAGGCTAAAGAAAACATTTAAATATATTCTTTAAGAGATGAGAGCATGGAGATTGTGCTGAAAACATCAAAATATCAGAGGAGACAAGTAACACAAACCCATCTTTGCTATGAGCATCCAAAGAAAATGCAGGAGTGAGCACAGGTGCAAAGAGGGAGCAAGGTTGGAAGGTAGGCAGGTATTATACATTATTATTATTGAAAGTCTTTAATTGTAACATATTTTAAATGAACTGGGTAATAGCAATAAAATCATAACTGATGATTCTTTCACAGTCTTCAATCTATAGCTTATGTGACGTAACTCTGAATGTGTGCAGAGGTAGCAGGTTTTTCTAGGAATGTCAAAGACAAAGCTTTCATTAGCATTTGTTGCAGACGAAAGACTAACAATCGGAGGAATCAGGATCACAACAGTGTTCTAAAGCCTCAAACATTTTGCTCTGATACTTTCACACCAGCTACACTGTGAAACAGAATTAAAATCTCTCTAAAACAGATGTTACAGGAAATGTTTAATGTTAACAGATGCTTAATAAATGAAGCTGGTGGGATGTATCCCAGAGGAGGACAGCAGCCATAAACACAGACGCAAGCAGCAGCTGCCTCATTTCTTTTTTTTTTCTTTTAACTTAATACCTGTTAACGATTCACATTCCTGGGGGTTGTGGTTGGTTTTTAATCATGCCTTTAAGAGATAAATGATGTTAAACATTCTCAATATTACTTTCAATAGAGGATTTTCTCCCTCTCTACCTATAGACAGCTGAATGCACAATTCTTTAATTTAAAATGTATCACATTAACAACTGTGGAATAGTTACCACTGGGATGGTTGTAATAAAATCTTTGGTTGTAAGTTAATCTGAAATTCTTGGCACTCTCTTGACAAGACCTTAACCCACTGGTTTAGAGTAATCACAAAACATCAGGGGGTTAAGTTCTAACTGGGTAATTTGTTTTTATCCAGATAGGTGAAAACTAAAACTGGTTCCTGGAAACAGATTCTGAAGAAAACCATCTTTTGCATAAGTGCCTGAGGGGTATGTAGGCAGAGTCAATAGGGGGCTGAACCAGCCGTCACACAATGCAGTTGAAATTGGTATTAAATATGTGGAATGAGTCAGAAGGAACACAATAGTCTGAGCAGCTCATTTTAAAAGTTCTCAAGCTTACACAGCAGGATACAATGTGCAAAAACCAAACACTACTCGTTAACCGAGTTGCCCATTAGCAGCCACCTCTCAAAAATGGGCAACTATGCTCACAAATCGAATACACAATGTTCTCAAAAAATATTGCTTTCTTTTTGAAAGATTTTTTTGTTTTTCAACAGTTTTTCAAGCCTTAAAAAACAATTACGATCTGAACTGCATTTGGTCAGTGTAGAAAGCAAAATGTATTTTTAAATTGAAAATATTAAATCAAGACTATCAAATTAAAGAAGTTTTACAAAAATGATGCAAAATATTTGATAATGAAACTAAATATTGCTGTTTTAATTCACTTCAACAAAAAGTCATCAAGCATAGGAAGAGCTATTAAAAGTTCAAACATTAAAGCTCCAGATTAAGATCACTTCCTCAAGGAGAGGGCCACGCTCAGTGGCCTAAGATAAAGGCAAAGATTTAGTCGTGAGCAACACAGACTTCGCTGACTGTGAATGACTGACTGTGAATGAAGACCAAAGAACTAACAATGGAGACCCAGTAAGAGAAATAGTCAATTAAAAAAGGAAAGGCTGTAAAAAATGGCACAAACAAAATTGTTTAATTGCTCCTCTCTTAAAGCTTGAAAAAAGTGTTGAAAAAAGTCTGAGTTAATAAAAGAAAAAGCCTTTATCAACAAGGACAATTCTGGGAAAATGTCCAGGTCTTGTGAGCCAGCAGATGGCAGTATTTGACAAGACCATAGCTTTCTGAATCCTCTGTTTTTCTATTTAGTCATTTAAGCTCAGTTAACAGTTGTAGGGTAAAAGATATAGAAAATTTCAACTGTGTGGTAAGGTTTAGAGTGTGGAAAGTGTGAAAGCAACTTTGGATTTTTCTTTTATAAAGAAAACACCTGCTCAAATCAGCTAATAAAAATCGGAAAATGGACAGAAAATCAAGGAAGATGCCAAAGAACATGAAATATGAAAGCTGCAAAAAGAAAGGACAGAAAATGGAGCCAGTTGTTGTAAATGGACTCCAGGCAACAAGAGAAAGAACCTCACAATGCCGTTATTATTAGTGAGTGTTCAGCTTGTAATTGTTCCTGGCTTTTATTATGTATTCAACATGAATTGTGTGGGCGCCACAATTAAAATTGACAGAGTTCTGCATGTAGAGTTCCTCAAAAATAGGTTGCAAATGAATATTTAGACAATGGAGTTTCAGAGTCATCCATATCTGCATCTTAATGTATCCAAACATAGATTTCATCCCCAACCCAATGGCTTCTTCATGGAGAACAGTTGGAGAACATCAGCAGCAACAGCTAAGCAAATTTACATTTGTATGCTGTTCATTTTATTCTAAATAAAACAGCTCACTGAGCGAAGTTTCAAGATGAGAAAATTCCAGTGTAAAACAAGGTGGTAAGTGCTGCGCAAAACAGATGACAGATTAAAAAAACACTTTCATTCTGGATTACTGCACAAAAATGGCATTTCAAGTAAATTATTCTTCAGAAGAATTCAGATGGTTTGCGTTTTGCAACGTCTAAAAATTTATGAAGAAAAAAAATATGTAAATAATGATGTCAGCAGCGAAGCTTTCAGCAGGCTAAAGTGGCCCAAGTCTAACGTTATGGCCTAAATGACACCCTCTTATATCTAAAGCAGTCTCAACCAAAAAAATGATTTGTTTACTCAACCAGAACAAGGCCAACTTAATGTAGGAACCTAAATCAGATACATGTCTGATGCTTTTTGAAAGGAATCTCAGTCTGTTACAATTTCATTACATCTGATTTTTAACTAGTATTGTGGGCTGCACGGTGGCACAGTTGGTAGCGCTGTTGCCTTGCAGCAATAAGGTCCTGGATTCGACTCTTGGCCATGGGACTTTCTGCATGGAGTTTGCATGTTCTCCCTGTGCATGCGTAGGTTCTAGGGTTGGTGCTTACAGCTAGAGACTTTCTCTGAGTACCTAACAAATAAAACATGCTTTATGCTGCAGTGTAAAAGTTGTACATAGTACTGTTTCACTGCATCTGCACCCATTATTAACTAACTGAATTATAACTACTGGGATCATTCAGGAAAACTTCTAAAACTTGTAGGACTGTAAGCAGAAGCTCTGAAAAAAGATGGACAGAGCATGTAATAGTAAAGCATTAAGAGTAAACTGTATTTCCCCCATCATTACCAGAAAGTGAAAACTTGCACCCCAGTTGCACTGCCAGGGTTGTGGCATGGTGTCAAAGACAAGGGGGGGAGTGATGCAGACAATTAGTGTAAGCTCTGAAACAGCACAATTCAATTAATTAAAATTTATTATTCAATTTTAATTTTGGCAAATTACACTTTGCAAGTATGTTTTCTTTTTGTGAAGTTATCTGACTGATGTGGGTTTACACTACTTTTAGAGGCTGTCTTGTTTTTAAAGTCATGGCCCTGTATCCTATTTGTGCCGGTCCAAACCCAGATAAATGCAAAGGGTTGCATCAGGAAGGGCATCCGGTGTAAAACTTGTGCCAAACATACCACTCAAGTAAAAACATGATCTCCATACTGGGTTGTTCGAGGACTGGGTTAACAACAACCACCACTGGTACTGGTGACCGACAGAGTACCTGTGGAAATTGGGCTACTGTTGGTCAGCAAAGAAGAAGAGGAAGACATGCCTGTAGGGAGACAGAGAAGAGGACAGACAAGAGCCTAGGAATGAAAGTAGGGACTTTGAATGTTGGGACTGTGACAGGAAAAGCTAGAGAGTTGGCTGATATGATGCAGAGGAGAAAGGTGGATACACTGTGTTCAGGAGACCAGGTGGAAGTGTAGCAAGGCTAGAAACGTAGGAGTAGGGTTCAAGCTGTTCTACTATGGTGTGAACAAGAAGAGAAATTGTGTAGGAGTTTGTCAGGAATGTTCTGGAGGTGAAAAGAGTGTCACATAGGGTGATGAGTCTGAAGTTAGAAATTGAAGGTGTGACTTTCAATGTTGTTAGTGGTTATGCCCCAAAGGTAGGGTTTGAGTTAGAGGAGAAAGAGAAATTCTGGATCGAGTCAGATGAAGTAATGCAGAATATCCCTAGAGGTGAAGAGTTTTTGACTAGGCTGTTCATGGAGATCTTACAGAGCGAGAAGATGCCTGAGGAATGGAGAAGAAGTATGCAGGTACCAATTTTCAAAAACAAGGGAAATTCACAGAGTTGTGGCAGCTGGAGAGGAATAAAGTTGATGAATCATACAGTAAAGTTATGGAAAAGAGTAGTGGAAGCTAGAGGTCAGAAGTGAGTATCTATGAGCAGCAGTGTGGTGTCATGTCAAGGAAAAGTACTACCGATGCAATATTTGCTTTGAGGAGGTTGATAGACAAGTACAGAGACTGTCAGAGGGTGCTGCATTGTGTTTTTGTAGATCTGGAGAAAGCATATGACAGGGTGCCCTGAGAGGAACTGTGGTATTGTTCAAGGAAATCTGGGGTAGCAGAGAAGGATGTTATAGTGGCAGCAGACATGTATGAGAGCTGTGAGACAGTGGTGTATTCGCTGTAGATATGACAGAGGAGTTCAAGATGGAAGCGGGACTGCATCAAGGATCTGCTCTGAGCCCTTTGTTTACTGTGGTGATGTGCGTAACAACTGGCTCACGTTAAGGAATAATATTCAATATTGTAATAATTCAAAATTATAAACCAGTTGCTAGGTTCGACAGGAATACAATAGGAAACAAAGTGATTGCAAAATGAAATGGCTGGAGGCAGGAAATGAGCAAAAATAGTTGTTGTATTGTAGAAAAAATAAAACACAATTTAACAATAACCAAAAACAAGCCGGCATATGAAAATCAAAACCCCCAGTGCCTTTGTCCTTTTGGTCGTTAGTCAAGTCGAAATGTTTTGTTTTGCTTTTTCTTCAGTTCCTTTTCCATTCCGTGCTTGGTATTGTTACTACTTGGATGCTCACACTCGAGAGAAGAATAATGTTCTTCCAACAGAAGTTCAGTTCTGCTCTGGGCGCAGGCTCGCCATGTCCATCCAGAGAGATTCCAGGAAACCCATTCAGCTTCCTAATCAGCAAATTAAAAAAAACCTAGCCAAGTTAGGTAGCAGCACGGACACAGCAATGCACACAGCCACATGGCCTCTCTTGCTCATGCTCGTTGCATGGTAATCAAGACTGTCCATCTTTGCAATCACGGGACTCTGAGAAAGCTGTACTCAAACCCTGAAATAGCGACTTTACAACAGCTACTAGAGGATTTCCTAAATTGAGATACTGAAGACTTTTAGGAGGTTGTTTGATTCTTTCTGATGGTCTAACGGATTGAGTTGTAATGGGGTCATTACTGCACATTTCATCATGCAAGTCAATTTATTGGTTTCCTGATTCAACTGGATTCCCAAGAGGTCCATTTGGCATGGTGACTGTTTCATCTTCCACAAGATTGTCAAGTTCAGCATTGTCTCTAATTAGTATGTGTCCTGCAGGTAACTAATCAGTAGACTCATCTACATTTACATCTTTCTCCACATTTGGTTCTACATAGCAGTGGTTTCAAATAAGTTACAATCAGGTGGGTTTGTCATGTCCAGTTTTGGAGAAGGATTTGGATATTTATGTACAATAGTGAATCTAGCTAGCTCTTCACATGGGGAATCCTCAACCCCTTGAACCAAAAGTTCATTGTCAAGTTCGATTAACTCCCCAATGTCATTATTTTCTGAGGCAGCAGTTTTATGTGTCTTAGGATGGGGAATTGGCTCTGGCTCAGATGTGTCTGCTGCGGCAACAGGCAAGAAAGCAAGGAAGCAAAAGGTCTCGGTGTAAAGTTTGGAAGGCACCTTGCTTTGACTCGGGTCTTACAGTACAAACAGGTAAGTCACCTGCACATTTGACCACTACATGTATGTCTGCCTCCAATTTATCAGCAAGCTTATTCTTACCATGCAGTCATACATTTCTAACTAAAATCCTGTCCCCAGGTTCAAGTTCAGAAACACTGATTTTGTGGTCAAACCCGGCCTTATTCTTGTCTGCCACTTTTTGTGCATTCTTTATAACTAACGTATAGCTTTCCTCAAGCCGGTTCTTGAGACTTTTGACATTTTGCGAATGTGTCACTTTTTGGTCTTTGTTGAGGGGAAGTCCAAACGCGTAATCAACTGCCACAACATGAATTCGTAGGGAGTAAACCCTGTCACGTCATTACGCGTGCAATTGTACGCATGTACTAACGGGTGATATAGGGTGGTTCTGGTTTTCTTTATGCCCGAGATCTCACATAACTACTGTTCTTTCTGTTCTCTCAAACCCTCAGTCGGTCGTGGCAGATGGCTGCTCACCCTGAGCCTGGTTCTGGTTCTGCTGGAGGTTTCTTCCAGTTAAAAAAAGAGTTTTCCTCTCCACCGATGCTCCACCGATAGAAAATCTTTTAACCAGTTTGAATAAATTAAAAAACTGAAGATGACATTGTGATCTGTGGTTAGAGCAGGGAACAGACATGGGGGTTTGCCCTGGAAAGGAGAGCAATGAAGGCTAGCTGGAGCAAGACAGAATACATGTGTGTGAATGAGAGCGGCCCAAGTGGAGCCATGAGGTTACATAAAACAGAGAAAGTAGGGGGAGGATTTGAGGTACTTCAGGTCAACAGTCCAGAGCAACGCTGACTGTAGAAAAGAGGTGAAAAAACGTGTCCGAGCAGGTGGGAATGGGGGAAGAAAAGTTAAGGTCTTTTGTACGACAAAAGAATATCGGTGAGAATTTAAAGGAAAGGTGTACAAGACAGTGATGAAACCAGAGATGTTGTATGGTTTAGAAACAATGGCACTGAGAAAAAGACAGGAGGCAGAGTTGAAGATGTGAAAGTTCTCTTTGGGAGAGACGAAGATGGATAGGATCAAGGAATGAGTACACCAAAGGGACAACCCATGTTCGATGTGTTGGAGACAAAGCCAGATACGCCAGGAGATTTATGGATGGAGTGAAAGAGGATATGAAGTAGTGGATGTAAGAGAAGAAGGTGCAGAAGTGGGAGTTAGATGAAGACAGATGACCCACTGTTGCAACTCCTGAAATTTTAAATTTTAAATACATGTATAGAATATTTTAGCAGTTTGTTCACAAATTTTTGTGTTGTATATATCGGTATAATTTATTAAGTAATCAAGTTGTGATATTTTAATGCTTAATTTATTGTCAGTTACAGGGCACTACATGGCTTATTATAGTTGTTTTTTCAGTTTTTGATTTTTCTATAATCTAGCTACCTTACTCTGAAATAACATATTTTAAGTTTATACATTATGTGTGTATTTGCACTTGTAGAGAAACCAATGAGTGCGATTCTTCCTTTACCCCTAAGACAATAACACATTTACAGCGCAAACAAATCTCAGAAGGGTTTGATTAATACCCAGATATAAGTTTTGTATTTTCTTATAACTATAACACCATGACAATAAATGTATTGATTAGTTAAAAACAACTGCACATACAAGCTGCATTCGATGCAAGCTTCTTAGACCAGCGTGTAATTTTGACTGCAGCTGTTTGGACAGTCTCGGAACACTGACTCAGTCAACACAATTTAACCAACATCTGTTTATACATGCTTGTTTCACACTTAACAAAGCAACTGGCAGACACTGGGCAATATTTCCATGATGAGGCTAAAGAGGACATTGAGTCCTGATGGTTCACCAGCAAATGTAAAACTGTGCATTAAGAAGTAGACGAATAACCTTGAGCTGACTTGACAATATAGCAATACCTGCCTAAGGTTTGTTCCCTGATGAGTCCACTGCAGGAATCTTTAGTGACTCAAACTCAAGTAGTTTTCTTGTAGTAGAATTTCTCCCACTAACAGTTTCACTATAGAAAGCAGGACCAAATCAGACAAAAGCTGTTAGAAATATACAACCCCAATTCCAATGAAGTTGGGACATTGTGTGAAATATGAATAAAAACAGAATACAATGATCTGCAAATCCTCTTCAACCTATATGCAATTTGATACACTACAAAGACAATACATTTAATGTTCAAACTGATAAACTTTTATTTGTTTTTTTTTTTTGCAAATATTCACATATTTTGAATTGACTGGGAAATTTGAGGAATGCTCAAAAAACATTTGTCTGGAATAGTCCCCAGGTGAACATATTAATTGGAAACAGGTGAGTGTCATGACTGGGTATAAAAATGAACATCCCCAAAAGGCTCAGTTGTTCACAAGCAAGGATGTTCACCACTTTGTGAACAACTGTGACAGCAAATAGTCCAACAGTAAGTAAGTAAGTAAAATTTATTTATTAAATGCCTTTCACAGACACAAGTTACAAAGCACAGTCAAAGAAAATCATATTAAGATCTACGTAAAAATACAATAAAATCATTACATAAAAGCCTTGCGGAACAGAATAGTTTTTAATTGGTTTTTAAAAATCTCGACAGTCAAAGCGAAGCTGTAGCGGCAAACTGCCATTTTGGCCTTGTGACCGAAGGCCACGAGGAGTGTTTAGTTAAAAGCTGACACAAATAGTTAGGCGCCTGGCCATTTAGAGCCTTGTAGGTAAGCACAAGAATTTTGAAAAGAATTCTAAACTCAACTGGGAGCCAGTGTAAGGAGCATAAAAGTGGGGTTATATGAGAAAATTTACTTATTTTTATAAGAAGTCTGGCTGATGACTTCTGAATGGCTTGGAGACAGGAAGCTGAAGTTCTGCCCAGACTAAACAAATGTAAAATTTAACTCCCAAGTTTCTTTTTGTAGGTTTGGTTGCTGGGCAAAAAGAAGCAACAGTATTACTGATTATAGCATCTTATTGGCATTTAAGACCAGATAGCTGTTAGCAAGCTAGTCGCTGACCCAGGATAAACATTGCATGAGGGTGGACAGCCTATCCAGTTGGTGAGGGTTTTTTTTGTTGGATTTTTTAAAAGATTTTTTTGTGGCACTAGTGGCCTTTATTTTTCCCAGTATTTTTTTTGACAGTAGTTAGACAGGTTTATGGGGGCGGAGGGAGGGGAAGACATGCGGCAAATGTCGCCAGGGCTTGAACCCGAGACAGTTGCGTTGAGGACTAATGACTCCGTACATGGATCTCGCACTTAAGACCCTACACCACCAGCGCTGCAAACCCAGTTGGTGAGGTGTAAAAGATATATACAGCGTGATGCAATTTGAATAGATGTGATAAGAAATATGAGAAAATGTCCAGCTAATGGAAGGATATGAAATGAAAATAATAAAGGGCCCAGAACTGATCCTTGTGGGACAGATGAGAGGAGAATCAACCCAACGCAGAGCCAGAATTGCCAGCCGGAACCTTGAGCCTATTTAGTAACGTTGTGTAGTCAACAGTAACAAAAGCAGTGCTGAGATGCAACAGGACGAATACTGAACATTTACCAGCATACGCAGCCATTAAAAGCTCATGAACTCATATGAACTTTCACTAAAGCAGTGTCAGTGAAGTGCTGCTTTAGAAAGCCCGACTGAAAGGATCAGAAATCTGTAACCTACGGAACCATAATCTGAGCTGGGTTTGAACCACTTTCGCTAATAATTTAATGAGAAAAGGCAGTTTAGATATAGGACGAAAGTTACAGATCGAGCTAGCATCACAATTGGGTTTACTTTTTTAGTACAGGAGTCACCTCAGCCATTTTGAAGTAGGATGGAACATAACCCTGTCTTAAGGAGGTGTTAATTATTGACAATACTGATGGACCAATGCAGGTAAGGGACTGAACAAATAAGGGGGGGTAGGACATCAAATTAGCAAGCAGAAGGTTTCATCTGTCCTGTTAGAGAGATCTCAGATCCATCACCTTCTTTGTAAAAAAAGAGAGAAAAATGTTAGTCATCATTGGAAGTAACTGTAGAACATGATCTGTGTTTGGACTGTTTTGATCCTGTGGAGCTTCCTGAGTTATCAGAAATATTAGCTTCATCTAAACCTTCAACTTGTATGTTAGACCCAATCCCAACCAAATTATTTAAGGAAGTGTTCCCTCTGATTATAAGCCCCATTTTGGATGTGATTAATTTGTCTTTAGTAAATGGGTATGTACCACAAGCTTTTAAGGTAGCTGTAATTAAACCTTTGCTTAAGAAACCTTTGCTTGATCGAGATGACTTAATAAATTACAGACCGATATCCAATCTTCCATTCTTATCTAAAATTCTTGAGAAAATAGTTGCTAATCAAATGTGTGAGCATTTACACAGCAATGACCTTTTTGAAGACTTTCAGTCAGGTTTCAGAGCTCATCATAGCACTGAAACAGCTCTGCTGAAAGTCACTAATGATATTCTTATTGCCTCAGATAATGGACTTGTGTCTGTACTGGTTCTGTTAGATCTCAGTGCTGCATTTTGACCAGGACATGTCATTTAAATCCCATATTAAACAGGTTTCTAGGATTTCCTTTTTTCATCTCCGGAACATTGCCAAAATTAGAAATATCCTGTCCAGGAGTGACGCTGAAAAACTAGTCCATGCATTTGTTACTTCAAGGCTGGACTATTGTAATTCTTTACTATCAGGATCTCCACAAAATGCAGTTAAAAGCCTTCAGCTGATTCAAAATGCTGCAGCAAGAGTTCTGATGAAAATTAAAAAGAGAGATCATATTTCCCCTACTTTAGCTTCCCTTCTTTGGCTCCCTGTTAAATCCAGAATAGAATTTAAAATTCTCCTTCTCACATATAAAGCCCTTAATGATCTAGCTCCATCATACATCAGAGATCTGATTGTTCCATACGTTCCTAACAGAGCACTTTGTTCTCGGACTGCAGGTTTACTGGTGGTTCCTAGAGTCTCTAGAAGTAGAATGGGAGGCAGATCCTTTAGTTATCAGGCTCCTCTCCTGTGGAACCAGCTCCCAGTTTTAGTCCGTGAGGCAGACACCCTGTCTACTTTTAAGGCTAGGCTTAAAACTTTACTTTTTGATAAAGCTTATAGTTAGAGTGGCTTAGGCTATCCTGAGCTATCTTCCTTATTTTACCTCCGTCTTCTTCTCCCCTTGTTGGATGGAGTAAGGGGGAGTCAGGTTTAGCCTAAACCGGCTCAGTTATGGTTGAGGTGCAAACACACCCTCCATTTCTGCTACCTGTATGACCCCCTCTCTTTTCCAATGGTTATGGTCAATCTGACAGAGAGAGGTATCCCAATCGTTGTGGTTTTTAGTATAACAATGGCCATCAGTGGGCTCTAGATGGACAAACTGTCTACTTTTAAGGCTAGGTTTAAAACTTTCCTTTTTGATAAAGCTTATAGTTAGAGTGGCTTAGTTTATCCTGAGCTATCTCTGTAGTTATGCTGCTATAGGCTTAGGCTGCTGGAGGACATAATGACCACTTTCACCCTCTTCGCTACTTTCTCACACTACTCTTCAATTTTGTATTATTTGCTGTTATTTCAGCTTTTAACTTTTTTCTCTCTCTTTTCTCTTCCTAGAAGCTACACCTGGCCTGACTCTGTGTCTACCTGTAACACCTTTCTGGAGAGGGGAATCCTCCAAGCTTCTGATGCTCACCCTCTACCAATGATCCACATGGCCCTGTCTTTCAGTGTTTAACCCTTTCTCTCTCCTAGACATGGCTACTGACTGAGCTTTTACTGTAACTAACTCTATGTGCTCTCTTCAGACTCTAAACTTGAAAACTGGCTCAGAGTTTATCTGTTCCTTCTTTCTAGGTGAAACGACTAAAGGAGCTACATCCATTAACATTTACCTTTTCCTTCCCATAGAAAGTACTCCTGGATCAGTGCTTCTTTGTTCTCTTTTTGTCTCTGCTCTGTTCTCTCTAACCCCCAGTCGGTCGTGGCAGATGGCCGCTCACACTGAGCCTGGTTCTGCTGGAGGTTTCTTCCTGTTAAAAGGGAGTTTTTCCTCTCCACTGTTGCTACATGCATGCTCAGTATGAGGGATTGCTGCAAAGTCAACACCAGTGACTGTCCACTGTCTCTACATGCTCATCCGGGAGGAGTGAATGCTGCAAGTCACTGACTGGATGCAATCTGCTGGGTTTCCTTTCCTTAGATAGAAAAACTTTTTATCCAATTTGAATAAATAACAGAATCTGGCTGCACTGTTCAATGATTAAGATTAATTGGAATGTATGTACCTGACTGTTGTGAAGTGCCTTGAGACGACATGTGTTGTGAATTGGCGCAATATAAATAAACTGAATTGAATTGAATCATCTAAATTTAACAAAGCGTGCTGTTTTGGGGCGGATACAATGTTAAAAGTTTCAAAAAACACTTTGGGATTGTTTTTATTCTTTTAATTAATTAATACAAGACCTAGAATCATTGACTGCCTTACTGTAAGAATTCAATAAATCTTTAAAATATTCACAGTGGACAGCCAAACCTGTGTTCTTCCACATATGCTCTGGTTTGGTTGTTTATCCATGGTGAACATGGAAAGACAGGACTCTGGTGAGTTTTATAGGGAGCAACACATTTAAAATTGAAAGGCAGTGTTCATTAAAAGACTTGACAATAGGTTCCATATTATCATCAGGAGTTGTAAAAGCAAAAAGGGATGTAAACTTTGCAACTATAGAATTATCAAAGCGCCTTCACCTACTTGAAAACTGCGTAAAAGTTTCCGAGTAACAGGAAACATTGAAAGAAATAACCTTATAGTCACTGAAAACAACATCTTTTATGTACAAGTTAGTAAGAGTGAGACCATAAGTGAAGATAAGATCCAAAGTGTGACCTGAAGTGTGAGTCGGCGCCCTCACATGTTGGCAGAAGTTCAAAGAGTCCATAATGCTAAGGAAGCAAAACGGTTTGTTGGGTCATCTATATATATTATAATATTTTAATATTAAACTCCTCAGTATTGATGATCCCATTCAATTTGACTGTTGATGATAAAAAGTCCTGGACGTCAGAGACAAACAAAAAAGAAGATTCAGGTGGCCGGTAAATACAAATGTATTTATAGGCTCAACTTTGCCTATCTTGATCATAATCATCTCAAAGGAGCTATAAGTACTTGATGAAATAATTTGGCATGAAAATGCCCTTTTATAAAGAACACCTGTAGCCCCTCCATGACCTGTCATCCGAGGCGCTGCCATAAATGAGCACCCTTCAGGACAAAGTTCCAGGAGATGTAAAACCTCATTTTCCTGCTGCCAGGTCTCAGATATGAACAAAAAAATCTAAATTCTCTGTGCAGAACAAGTTGTTTAAAAAATGACTTGCTGGCAGTGGATAGTGCATTAATTACCATCAATTGAGCACAGCGTGGAGAAGTCCATAAAACTGAGCCAGGACGGTGGGGCAAGCTGCGCAGTGTGTCTGGGTTTCTCCCACGGCATGCCTTGGTTTCCCACAGCTTAAGAGGACAACCTGTCCGTGAGTCCTCCAGGAGTGCGTAAATCAGACAAGGCACCACTGCATCTCTGATCAAATTGCCTGGTTTGGGTCCTGGAGCAATGCCAGCATACAGCCTCCCCTTTATCAACGAAGCAGCGTAAGGAGGCCACTTCAGAAAACCATTGTCAGTTAACACAGCTCGTTGCTACATCTACAAGTGCAAGCTAAAGCTCTACCATGCAAAGCTAAAGTCATATCTCAACACCCAGAAAGAGCACTGCATTCTCTGGACCTGAGCTCATCCTGAGATGAACTGAAGCAAAGTGAAAAAGTGTGATATGACCTGATGAACATCAAAACATTTCAAGTTGTTTTGGAAATCATGCATGTTGTGTTCTCCAGGCCAAAGACGAATAGGACTATCTAAATTTTTATCAACGCAAAGTTCAACAGCCAACATCTGTGATGGTATGTGGGTGTGTTATTGCCCATGGCATGGATAACTTGTACATCTGGAAAGGCACATGCTGAAAGGTACATACAGGTTATGGAGCAACATATGCAGTCATCTAAGCAACATCTTTTTCAGGGATGTTCCTGCTTTTTTCAGCAAGACAATGCAAAGCCACATTCTGAATGTGTTGCAACAGCATGGCTTCGTAGTAAGAGTTCTGGTACCAGACTGACCTGACCTGTCTCCTGTTCAAAATGTGTGGCACTTTATGAAGCTAAAAATATGACAACGGAGACCCCGTACTGCTGAGTAACTGACTTCAATAATTAAGTTCCCAAACATTTTCTGCGTGTTGTTAAAAGGAAAGGTGATGTAACACAATGGTAAACATGGCCCTGTCACAGCTTTATAGAACGTGTTGCAAACATCAAATTCAAAATAAGTGAATATTTGCAAAAAAAATACAACAACAAAGATCATCAGTTTGAAAATTAAATATCTTGTCTTTGTTGTGTGTTTAATGCATAAAGGTTGAACAGAATTAGTTTTTATTTTATTTATTTTACACAACGACCCAACTTTATTGGAAATGGGGTTGTAAAATATCTGAACAGCAAGGATGAAATGGACTGAGAGCATGGATTAAGTTTAACCAGGGCAGAAATGAAGTAACATACATGGTATCATCTCCGCAAAGGATGGTCTATAGTCTAACCTACAGATTAAACCCCCTCATCTTTTTATAATCAATCACTGTAATTTTGTTTCTTCTTGAACCACTCCTCCTTGAACCGGCACCATAACGTGGTGGAAGGGTTTGAGTGCTCTAATAATCCTAGAGGCTATGTTGTCTGGGGCCTAAAAACCCATGGTAGGATCTCCCATGACAAACAGGCTCTGGGTGATGGGTCAGACAAAGAGCGGTTCAAGACACCTTCATGAGGACCACAGAATCGAGGCACATGACGTGGCCTTGTACTGCGGAGCCGGGGTCCCACCCTGCAGCCAGGCCTGGGGTCGGGAATTGTCAGACAGTGCCTGGTGGCCGTGTTGCTCCTCACGGGACCCGGCCGGGCCAAGCCTAAACGAGAGATGCGAGGCCATCCCCCAGTGGGCCCACCACCTGCAGGGGGAACCATGAGGGACCAGTGCAAAGAGTATCAGGCAGCGGACGAAGTTGGAGACCTTGACGACCCGATCTAAGGATGTTTAGGCTGGCTCTAGGGAAGTGGAATGTCACCTCACTCGGGGGGGAAGGAGCCTGAGCTTGTGCGGGAGGTAGAGAGATATCGACTAGAAATAGTCGGGCTCACCTCCAAGCTGTGCGTGGGCTCTGGAACCCGGCTCCTTGAGAGAGGCTGGACTCTCTTCTACTCTGGAGTGGCCCGCAGGGAGAGGCGGTGAGCTGGGGTGGGCTTGCTTGTTGCCCCCCAGCTCAGCCGACTCGTGTTGGGGTTTACCCCAGTGGATAAGAGGGTCGCACCCCTGCGTCTTCAGGTCGGGGACAGGTCTCTGACTGTCGTTTCGGCCTACGGGCTGAGTGGTAGTGCGGAGTACTCTGCATTCTTGGCGTCCCTGTCTGGGGTGCTGCATAATGCCCCTCCTGGGGACTACATTATTCTGCTGGGGGACTTCAACGCCCACTTGGGAAACTACGTAGAGAGGCATGATTGGAAGGAATGGCCTTCCCGATCTGAATCCGAGTGGTGTTTCATTATTGGACTTCTGTGCTAGTCGCGGATTGCCAATAATGAAAACCATGTTCATGCATAAGGGTGTTCATCAGTGCACTTGGCACCAGGACACCCTCGACTTTGTTGTCGTCTCTTCAGACCTTGTGTTGGACACTCGGGTTAAAAGAGGGGCTGAGCTGTCCACTGATCACCACCTGGTGGTGAGTTGGATCCGCTGGAAGAGGAGAAACCTGGACAGACTTGGCAGGTCCAAGCGTATAGTGAGGGTCTGCTGGGAACGTCTGGCAGAGCCCTCGACACGGGATGTATTCAACTCCCACCTCCGAGAGAGCTTTGACCAGATTCCTGGGAAGGTTGGAGTCCGAGTGGATCATATTCCCCGCATCTATTGACGATGCTGTGGCCGTAAGGTCTGCGGTGGCTATCCCTGAACCCGGTGGTGGACACCGGCAACGAGGGATGCTGTCAAGCTGAAGAAGGAGTCTTATCTGCTGTGGTTGGCTTGTGGGACTCTTGAGGCGGCTGACGGGTACCGCAAGGCCAAGCGTGCCGCTATACGGGCTTCGGCAGAGGCAAAAACTGGGGCCCGGGAGAAGTTTGTTGAGGCCATGGAGAAGGACTACCGGTTGGCCTCAAAGCAATTCTGGCAAACCGTCCGCCGCCTCAGAAGGGGGTAGTAGTGCTGCTGACTTCGACTGGGGACATTATCGGGCGGTGGAAGGAGTACTTCAAGGATCTCCTCAATCCTGCCGTCACACATTTCCTGGTGGAAGCAGAGGCTGGGGACTTGGGGTTGGACTCTTTCATCATCCAGGCTGAAGTCACTGAGGTGGTTAAAAAGACCACAGTGGCAGGGATTCGGGGGTGGATGAGATCTGCCCTGAGTACCTCAAGTCTCTGGATGTTGTGGGGCAGTCATAGTTGACACGCCTCTTCAACGTGGCGGTCGGGGACAGTTCCTCTGGACTGGCAGACCGGGGTGGTGGTCGCCCTTCATATGAAGGGTAACTTTAGGGTGTGTTCCAACTATAGGGGGATCACACTCCTCACCCTCCCTGGTAAGGCCTTTGCTAGGGTATTGGAGAGGAGTCTCTGGCCGATAGTCGAACCTTAGCTTCAAGAGGAGCAGTGTGGTTTTTTTGTCCCGGTTGTGGAACATTGGACCAGCTCTTCACCCTCTGCACAGTACTTCAGGGTTCATGGGAGTTTGCCCAACCGGTCCACATGTGTTTTGTGGACCTGGAGAAGGCATTCGACTGTGTCCCTCGTGGTGCACTGTGGGGGGTGCTCCAGGAGTATTGCGGTGTTGTTCACAAGTGGGAGGAGAACGTAGCGGGAGACTGACAGACGGATCAGTGCGGCTGCTGCAGTAATGGTGATGCTGTGCCAGTCCGTTGTGGTAAAGAGAGAGCTGAGCCAAAAAGCGAAGCTCTCAATTTAAAGGTTGGTCTACGTTCCTACCCTCACCTATGGCCATGAACTTTGGGTCATGACCGAAGGAACGAGATCCCGGATAGAAGCAGCTCAAATAAGTTTCCTCCGTAGGGTGGCCAGGCAATCCTTTAGAGATAGGGTGAGGAGCTCGGCCATCCGAGAGGAGCTCAGAGTAGACTCGCTGCTCCTCCACACCAAGAGGAGCCAGCTCAGGTGGCTCGGGCATCTATACTGGATTCCTCCTGGACACCTCCCACGGGAGGTGTTTCAGGCACGTCCCACCGGGAGGAGGCCCAGGGGACGGCCCAGGACACGCTGGAGGGACTATGTCTCTCGGCTGGCCTGGGAACGCCTTGGGCTCCCCCCGGAGGAGATGGAGGATGTGTCTGGGGAGAGGGACGTCTGGGTGTCTCTACTGAGTCTTCTGCCCCTCGCGACCCAGTCCCGGATGAAGTGGAAGACGAAGAGTAATTTTGTTTTATGCCACCCATAGAATCAAACATGTAGACACTGTATACTCACTTACACAAATATGACTTTCCTGAAAAGTTTAAGTACTTACATATCGCAAACAAAGTTTTTTTGTTTTGCTATTATTTATTGCATTAGATTAAAGAAAGTCTTCCAAAAATTTGTCAATGGATTTTTGTTCCTACTTTCAATTTTAGATAAAGAAATCATAAGATTAGAATTATTAAACACTGTGAAAAAGATGCAATAAAGTTTACATTTCTTACCTATAAGGCCATGTGAAAGAAACTTGTTTACGGAGGTAAGAGCAAGGCCAGTGATTGGTCCTGTGGTGTCCTCAGAGCGCACAACTTCAAGGAAAGGCCTCAGAAAAAGGTTGGGTTCCACATCTGAGAGTTCTAGAGAAGACAGTATACAAAGTTAATCCTACCTATAATTCCTATCATGGTGAAAATCAAAAAACTACGCAGTTTCATGCTTTTTGAATGCATATTACCACATGCTTTTTGAATGCATATTACCACATAAATACATACATACATACATACATACAGTACAGACCAAAAGTTTGGACACACCTTCTCATTCAAAGAGTTTTCTTTATTTTCATGACCATGAATATTGTAGCTTCACACTGAAGGCATCAAAACTATGAATTAACACATGTGGAATTATATACTGAACAAAAAAGTGTGAAACAACAGAAAATATGTCTTATATTCTAGGTTCTTCAAAGTAGCCACCTTTTGCTTTGATTACTGCTCCGCACACTCTTGGCATTCTGTTGATGAGCTTCAAGAGGTAGTCACCTGAAATGGTGAAATGGCACAACCCAGCACAAATGAAACACTAAAAAGTAGAACATTCTAGTTCATTTTGGAGCAGACTGGGTGGATGGTAACTGCTGAATGACCTAAAAAAATAATCTTTAATATCTCAGAAATCATAGCAGCACAAATTATCATTTTAACGGCACAAGTCAGCACAAACAAACCACTAACCGTTCAGCCTATGTGCCTGGATTTTTCATGTAAGTGGGGTCTCAGCTTCACTCAGCTGCCATCTGGTAATTTCTTATATTAGAAGTTAAGCCACACTTTATCACTGCTCCACACCGTCTATGGTTGCACACACACTTTTTGCAGTTTCTTCTTTGTTGGTGTTTGGCGGCTTATTTTTCTGGTCAGTTGACAGGGTATCGAAACTAGGAATCGAAACTGAAAAATTTGAATGATTCCAGGAGAATTGGAATGTTGAATGGAGTTTGCCAAAAGGCACCTGAAGGACTCTCAGATCATGATAAACAAAATGGTCTAGACTGATGAGACAAAGATTGAAATCTTTGGTGTGAATACCAGGCGTCATGTTTGGAGGAAACGAGGCACCACTCATCACCAGTCCAATCCCATTCCTATAGTGAAGCATGGGGGTGGCAGCATCTATGGGGATGTTTTTCACCGGCAGGGACTGGCAGACTAGTCAGGATGAAGGGAAAGATGAATGCAGCACTGTACAGAAACATCCTGGATGAAAACCTGCTTCAGAGCGTCTTTGACCTCGGACTGGATCGACAGTTCATTTTTCAGCAGGACAACAACCCAAAGCACACGGCCAGGATATCAAAGCATTGGCTTCAGAACCGCTCTGTGAATGTCCTAGAGTGACTATGCCAAAATCCAGACTTAAATCCTATTAAACATCTCTTGAGAGATCTGAAAATGGCTGTGCACAGACGTCTTCCATCCAACCTGATGCCGATTAAGATGTACTGCAAAGAAGAATGGGCGAAACTGCCTAAAGTTAGGTGTGCTAAGCTTGTGGCATCATATTCAAAAAGACTTTTGAGGCTTTAAGTGCTGCTTCAAGGCCTGTTAATGATAAGTTTAAAAATAATGGGTGAGATAAATATTAGAGAGCAGTAAAATTAATCTCCTGGGACTATAGGACTTTTCAGAGCTAACAGTTAATTTTTTACTTGGGTAGTTAGTAGTCAATTCCAGGAAACCAAATTATTTTAAGGAATTTTTACTAGCTGCATTTATACAACTGAATGATGGTGACTAACTAGCAGAGGGAAAAGGAGGGAGATCAGATAAATAGACCACAACTCTGAACTACTGCAGCAGAGCCTATCCAAGGTCTCCAAAACATTCAATCAGTAGTAGCCATTGGCAGTGTTTTAGTCATTATAACATCCTGTATAACATCCTATAGTAACACAAAGGTCACTGTATTTTCATAACTCTACAGTTAGGCCAGAAAACAACTGAACATTCTTGTAAAACACACAAAAAACATTAGCTCTCAAATGCTCTACTGGACTGGTGAGAATTCTGCTCAAAACTCAAGAAATTATTTCCATGAGGTCCCAAGTGGCATCCGAAAACAATTGATATGACAAACAAAACCAAAATAAGTTAGTTGTACTGAGAAGCTAAACCTACAGAAGCTACAGAAGCTAAACCTAAGACAAAACTGTGGTGAAAGGCTGTGTGTGTGTGTGTGTGTGTGTGTGTGTGTTTCATCTTCCCTATTTGTTTCATCTGCTGCACTCCTTCAGTTCTTCACTAATGGCACTCCCCAGGGGGTGGAAGGGATTTCAGAAACCACGCACTGTACAGATCAACCTGACTTTGTTCACACCAGACAACAGACCACTGACACAGAGGCTCAAACTGCAATTGTGGTGTGGAAAAAAAAAGTGATTGAATGGACAATGATGTTTTCACAAGAAAGATTATACACCGAGAGTGTTATTTTTTACCAAGAGTTGTTGGAAAGAAATACCATCAATAAAGTGATTATCAATAGCTGTGTTTTTAATATTTTAATAACTTTATAGCAGGCATGCCGATAGACCTGTAACTCCATGTTTTGTCAATAGCCCTGGAACAAAATGAAACTCTTCAGAGGCAAACAGAATTTCCCTTGGGTGATATTTTTTTTTAAATATGCATCCCAAGTGTACATATTATCTATCAATGTTTATTTTTTTTTTTAAAGTGGCCTAAGTCATTTGCAGGGTAAGAGATTTATTTATTGGCTGTGCTACTGAGCATTTACTTTGAACATGTTTTAAGAACATAACCCTAATATGGCCAGGTTTGACTTAGATTCAGACTTTAAAACAATGTGAAAAAATGTATTTCTCTTTTCCTGTTTTACACAACCCCCTAAATGCTTTATAAAGGCCTACAGAGAGTTCAGAGATGATAAAATCTTAAAAGATACCTTACATAAAAACACAAATATACATTTGTTGATAGTATTGGACACAAACTCACCATAACAACAAATGGTGACTTTAGTACAACAGAAGCTTAGAGCGAGGCATTTCTAGTTACCGTTGCCACACGGACTCCCTGGTAGGGATACATGCCATCAAATTTATCCCCACAGAGGCACTGAAATGTTCTGTTCAGAGTGGTGGGAGATGGCCTGGGGTTGGCTTTACAAACAAAGGCGACAACTGTCATAAATTACTCCCCTGAGGGTTGGCATGTCAGCCATACTACTAACATGGGGGAACGGCAATGGCTTTGAGAGAACATAGGGCCAAGAGGGAGGTCAGACAAACAGGCAAGCAGTTTAAGAATGTTTTTACATTCGACTGAAATCGTATTAAACAGCATTTTGGTCATTATGATATTGTGAAATGTTTACATTTTCCTATTCAGTTCCTGTTTAGTGAAAAATAATTAAAACCTCAATAATTAAAGAATGTCCTGGTAATTGCCATGTAAAACGTATAAACTCTTAAGTCCTCTATTCTACCTCCATAAAGTTTCTTGTTTTTTTTTTGTGTTCACTTAAGGGGGGTATATAAAGCTAGAGAAACCAGAGCCCCTTCACTACTGTTCACATATCACTTCATTTCCACTAATGCATAAAGTGCACCTCGCTAGGGATCCTCTTTGTCATGAAAAATCTTTTCACGCTTAACCAAACTAGAGAGGCAGAAAAAGAAATAAAAACGCAAAAAATGGTATACTAAAGTTGCTGTTTGCCACGAGTAAGGTAATTCAACACCAACTAGCAGTAGTGCCTTCTCAGAATGTTTTTTAGTTTCTAAAAGTGGAACAAACAGAATACCTAATAAGCAAATAATTTTACAATGAAAGTGAAAAGTGTCTGCTTTTTGCAAAGAGTCCTGGAGAGCTAAATGCACACATTTACACAGACTCTGTTACTCAAAGTTAACAAAAAAAAAAGACATTACAGGAGTACCAACATGATGCTAAATCAATGCCTTTAGCATGGTAGCTATGAACACCTGGACAAGTCTGCCTTTAAAAGGTAGCTGCCAGGGGTGGACTGGGAGGGGGTTTTATTGGTCATTGGGTTACACCCTGGGTAAAATATTTTCAAAACAAATTATATTAAAACAAGAAGCAACTTGTTTTCAGTTATTTTGCTCCAAAAGCAAACATCCAAATAAATGCTTAGAGAGATTTTCCTGTAAGTGATTAGAGATTCTCCTCTGCCTATAACTTTTCAAAACTGAAAAATAACTCTCTAAAAACATGGAATACAGACATGCAGCAGGCTGAGAACAATATTAAAAACAAAGCCAACCTAGTGTTCTATTTCACTTTATAGTTTGGGGAGTTAGAACATGCATCCAGTTAATGCATGAGGGACTACATGACTATCCTCAAGTAGTCTTATTACAGACAGATACCAGAGATAAACAAGCTAGCATCAAAACACTACAGCTGGGAATCTGTCTAACATAAATGAGCTAAAAGCATGTATGGAGTAGATACAGCTCTGAATACAATAAAGAAGCAAGGGTATGAATAACTGAAGGTGAAGCTGTGATATCCACATTGAAAATCAAGTTAAAGACAGCAGCAAGACAGTGGCCTAGGCATGTGCCAGTGTAAGTGTCTCATGATTTGATACCTGTTGGGCCCAGCCATGGGATTGGACAACCACTAATCTACATACAGTGAACAGAGTGGTAAAAACTCTGAATCCCAGAATGCACAGCATTACCCATTTTCAAGCAAAGCTCATAGGAAAGAGGAATCCCAGCTGGAATCCCGGTGACATCATAGGTCTACAAAACTCTGGTGTGCAGCCCTGTTCGCTCTTTTTCCCGCTGATCTTCACTAGAGCAGCATCAAGGGTCCAGTGAGCGTGGATGTTTGACTTTACTGGCCGTGTTAGACTACTTCTAAGTGTGGTCTGTTGTCTGTGCATCCGACAACTGTAAACTAGCTGGAATTAAGCCGGACTAGCTAACTAAAATCTTTCTTTCTAAGAAAAAGAATCTGAGCCAGATATTCCTCAAGAAGAGACGGTGTATCTAATCATGTTGACAAAGCATTTTTTCTCTGAGAGAAGATGGCATAGTAACTACGTCTCTAGTCCAATCAGAGGCTCGCTTCTAGGGGGCTGAACCAAGAGCCACCACTCGCCACGCAACTCCTAGTCCTTTGCACCTCCTGTCCTCCTGTTCATTAGAATGGTTCACGTAAGAGGGAGTGTCTGGCCAGAGAAAATTAGTTTAGGATAATACAATCTAAATATTGTTTATTTCATTTTGTTTTGCTTTGTTTGTGGTACGGCAAAGCCAAAAGCTAAATTATGAGTGCTATTAGGCTAGCCTTGATGCTATAAATTTGTTTTGGGTTGTGCTCTAAAGTTAAGACAAACTTTATTTCAATGATGTGTTTTCCCTTTATTCCCTCTCACTAATCTGCCGTAAAACGTGCTAAACTGTGTCTATGTTAGCTGACAATGCTAAAAGCTCCGATATTGTTAAACGGTAGTCAACATTAACCCCGCTGTGTTCACAACACAGCTCGTTTTGTTCGTTCCACGATTGTTATAATGATAGTAATAATGGTAGTTAAAAGGTACATGTGGAACTTAGAAGAATGCCAAATATCTATTTATTCTTTGTTTAGTTTAACCGCTAGTCCTGGAATTAACGTCATCGTGCCTGCTGTCGGGGCAGTCAAATTTATTTCTGTCCGTTCGCGATCTTGTTAGAGGCCACAGCTGTTCCTTGTTGCCATCCTAGGAATTAATACATTTATTCAAAAACATTTACTATTTAGAATCAATTGTCCAAGAGGTTTTTCATTTCTAGTTCGGCAAATTATTCGTGAAATACTATTTTATTGAAATAATGCCTTTTCTACATTACTAATTTACAATGTGAGTAGTTGTGTGTACTCATGTAATTTGTTTTTCTTAATTAAGTTTGAAAACTAATTTGACTTCATTTCAAAATTCCTCAAAACAAACCCTGGTTCTTAAACAAACATTCAGACTAAACTTTGATATTGCTGGTTGTTGGTTTATTTACACACACACACACACACACAGAGGGAAATCCTTGGCGATTAGCAAGACACACTCAATAAAGGTGTGGTTCTGCAGGGTTGGGGGCCACATACAATTTCAGTACCTATGCTTTT